>QJOA01000915.1:0-20860 GCA_004155915.1 Monosporascus sp. CRB-9-2
GCCTTATATCAAGTGCTTGTACTCCGCCGTCATCGAGCGACATCAACGGTGACACACACAATAACGCTTAGGATCCCCAGTCGGAAGTCACAGCTGGTGACCTCGAGGTATCCATACATGGCTGGGTAACTGCCCCGTATAATACGACAGAACCACCGAGTTTGTAGGATTCGAGGGTCTATAGATTCCGAAACATCACCGAGATATCTTATGGAAAATCCATTGCTCACCTTTTTTTAGTCGGGGAAGTTGGACAGGGCCGTTGATGTTCGGTCCTAGGCAATAGACGATGGGTATCTTCCGAGTTGAAATTCCGGAGAAGACGAGCGAACTCGTCAAGGTCGTATACTCGTTGTCCGTCTGGGTCAAGTGCTGACCGGTTGCCTTTTCTACCGCCTTTGGCTGAGACCTGCTGGATGTAGGAAGGTAATAGGAAAAGTGCCTCAGCAAAATCCGGAAGCTGCAGCCGTATCAGCCAACAATAATCAGCCTCAAAAAATTTCCCGTCGAGCAAATGGAAATGCGGGATGGTTTGCCAGAGACCTGCCAGCGTGCGTGGCTTTGCTGCCCCTCATCTCACACACACCATGGACCCCTTCTAGCCCTGCCTCTTTTCCTCAACGTTTTGACCTCATTGGGCGGATCCATTGAGCTCTGATTGACCCCACCATGTCCACATGCGTGTTGGACCTTTCTCTTTCGGACTGGCCTGCCCAGATCCCCCCACCATGGAGATGGAGGGGTGAGCTGTGATCGGCGAAGGGAAAAGGCCCCTACAGGCTCGGACGCTTGGCGAAATCCGATAAGCGATTAGATAGAAGATAAGGTCGGTGGAAACTCTGGGGGGAAACTCTCCACTCTCATGGCTGATTAAGCCGGTGATGGTCGTCAGCTGGGGGACGCCCGCACGAGCTGGCAAGGACTGGCGAATTGTGGATACCTGAAAGCCAGGCAGCAAGGACCATCATCCCCTGAGTCCTGACCGCCCAACCGCCGCGGCCGCCCGACATGACAATTCCCCACCAGGGTCCATGTGTCAAGTGGGCGGCCAGCCATCTCGCCGCAACCTCGCGCAACCTAAACTGTGCCTTGTGATCCGTCTCTTCTCGGCCACATGAACGGAACATCGACAGGATAGTGCGCAACTTGGGATTCTTGTCTCTTCTTTCTACTCGAATTTGCTGTTCAGCACACTGTACAGACGTTCCTAGAACACCTCGAAAATTAGCAGACGCCCGCTCACTCGTCAGCCAAAATGGTTTGTGCCCTTCATCCGCTCTGTCCCGTCGAGCGCCTCCCCAAAATCATTTTGCGTAGCAGTAGCTTTTCACTCACCGTCTTTTTGATGGCATCCGGAAGCTGAATTCTGAAATTTGTGTTCTCAGTTCTTCCTCAACTTGCTGACATTTGGCCTCTGGGGAAAGATCGGTAGACTAACCCACTACGCTTTCGATGCTGTCCTCAGTACGTTTCCCGATCCTCGGATCCGCCCCTTTCTCCGTAGAAGCATAACAATCACTGACTTTCTGCGCCTTTAGTCTCAACCGTCCTTGCCGGAATGAGACGGTCGACCGGTCTCTCGTAAGTAGTACACCCATCCAGAAAGGGACATTTCGTCCGGCGAAACATAAATGAAAGGAGACGACTGTCGCCAAGCGGACCATGAAAACTTAGGACAATAAGAGCTGACACGCGGCATCCTCTGAAGCCTCGACACCGAGCGGATATCCCCCGATAAGGCCAGCGAGGTCTCCAAGTGGGTTGACCGGTATCTGGGCGTGGGGGAGTGGGTGATGGACCAGTCGACGGCCGTTGCGGGAGCGAGCGGTTGGTTCCGTCGTACTCGCTAATCGCCATTGCTCCTCAACCCCCGGACCCTCTATAACCTCTCATCATGGTCATGAGTTGGTTCAGTCGAAGCATGGCCTCCAGTACCGGATACCTAACTGAAAGGTGCGACACATTGCCAGCCGTGCCGTGTCGCATCGGGAAATGTCGGAGGAATGAGTGCGCATTCCGTCGATGAACGTGAACATGAAATGGCGTTCATATCTTTTTGCAGGGTTGGGCTGGGTTTTTTTTGGGATATATCAATCACCGTCATATCTGCGACCACGAAACCCCCCTTAGTTTCTAGATACGAGAAGACAAACCCTCACCTCGGCTACTCGCCAGAGTGAGTTAGGTGTATGGGAAATGAGAAGAATATAGAAAAACAGTACCCAAAAGAAGAACGAAGAACTCCGATTTCAATGCTGCGTCCAGTTGTCATGGGCGCCGCCCGCTGGTGCTGTGTTGTGGGTCCGGTAATTGTAGGTAGCCGAGCATTGCCGATCCTCCCGAATGATCGCCCCGGTCCGCCGGTGAGACGAGAAATGCTACGTAAAATTCCAGATACATTCTTACGGGCCTCGCCCAACAGCCAGTAAGGGGAGGCAAAACCACTTACTGCGCCTACGTGGACATCTTAGTACTAATCACGCACGCTCAGTAGAAGTCAAGTGTTTATATATTCCGAACACACGTGTTCCCAGGGAAGAGGCGTAAGCCCGGGCGATCCGGGTCCTCGCTTCACGGCGGCAGATAAGCTACATGAAAGACTCCGCATGTCGCCCACTGTCCATGCAGCAGATCCTCTGCGTATGCACGTATATATGCAAGTCATCTATCTCCATAAACGTGACGCACATCGACGATGATCAAGCCTTGTATCTGCGGAGCGGAGCTTCCAACGGGTCAGCGTATGCAGGTAATGCGTGCACTTCTCATTGGACCTCTGCGGGTTCGCGGTGTACGGGACTCGCTCGGTGAGTGCGTACATGCATGAATGCATGCATGCATGCACATACCATCCGACCGGACGCCGGGCATCTCGCCCGAACTACTTTTCTATATAACTACGGCAGCCGACCACAACCGCAAACCCGTACGAACTGCTAGTTAGGAAACTCCTCAGCTATATTTGCGAAGTACTATCGGTATAAAGAGCAAAGCACAACCCACCAGTCAAGGAAGGGCATGCGAGGAGACTCGCGGGATATGACTTGGAAGTCGGAGACCAGAAGTTCGAACACTAATAGCGATATCCGTAGACAGATGTTGAACGGGTAGAAGCAGAAACTTTAGATACCGGCAAAGTGTTTCTGTCCGATGGCGACCAGAGGAAAAATAAACATAGCAGCGTTGGAACTCACGGGCGACTGCCCATACGCACCTATATATACATACTTGCGCGACTCCCTATGACGCATGGATACACGCCATCCAGCATATATGGTATGTAGGTACCTGGGAATCAAAGACGTGAAAAATACAGCAAATCGGACAGTAGTATTAATTTGCAATGCCAAATCTGGACCTACGAATAGCCAAGGAAGGCGAGTGGTATCCATGTATCACACACCATCCTGAAAACGCCCGAGACCTTGACCAACCCGTAACGCTCTCATGAGCGGCAGCCCGAAGAAAGACATGCAGACGCCCACCTGACCATAATAGCCAGGACACTAAGCAAATATATCAAGGCTTCCCAGTGTATCCCACCTCACGTACGCCATGAGACACATAATCATCGTAACACGTCCATCGTAATCATCCAAAAAGGGGTCTGTTTGCTAATGACGTAAAACCACCTCAACGCGCCGCAGCAGCTCCGGGCTCATTTCCAGCGTGCAGGGAGAGGAACTCGGGCGGTACGTCGTTTTCGTCGCGGTGGCGCTCGTCCTCGCTCTCTTCGCGCTGCGTCTCGTTAAGCAGGCCCGCAGGGACTTCATTGTCGGTGTCGTCATGCCCGTTGTCCTCCGGGCCCTCGATTCGTTCGCCGGCGATCAGGTCCGAGGGCACGGTCGACGGATGGTCGTTGTCGTCGGGGGCTGTAGACCGCCGGTTCCCGCCTTCCGGGCTCGGCTGCCGGATGGCCTGGTCTGGGTCCTCCCACCGGCGGATGACGCTGCCGCCGAGTTCTTCGTGTTCCTGGCCCCGGTCCGCGTTCGGGCTCAAGTTCGGACTACGGGCCTGTCCCGCATCGTGCTCGCCCGTACCGACTAGATTGCCGTTGCCGCCACTAGAAGAAGTCGACGCGCGTGCCTTCTCGGGGGATGTCTCGCGCGGCGACAGGCCCATGCTGCGCAAGATCGACCGCAGCATCTCCCGCGCGTCGTAGTAGACGCTGAGCTCGGCACCGACGGCGGCGACGAGCAGCGTCCAGCCGCGCTCTTCGACATGCGCGAGTGTGCGCTCGAGCTTGGCGATGACGTCCAACAGCAGGTCCCACTGCCCGCGCAACACGTCCGCGGGGCTGCTGCTGCCGCCGCTGCTGCTCAGCGCACCCGTGAGTTGCTCCTCGTGCCGCTCGATGGTCTCGATGACGTCGGCCCAGACACGTTCGCCCTCCTCGAGCGCGGCTCGCTCCCGCTCGACGGCGGCCCGGCGGCGCTCGAGCACCGCCACCTCACCCTCCCACCAGTCGCGCGCCATTGGCAGCGTACGCCTCTCCGGCCGCAGCCGGAAGAACTCGGTCCCCGTAATGTGCCCGTCGGCCACCGCCCCCGCCTCCCCGTCCTCGCCCTGGTCCCGGAACTGCGCCGGCTCGAGGACCCGGATACTGGGACGCCGCACGAGGTCTTGCATCCCCGCCTCACACTCTCTGAGCGCTCCTTTGTAGCCGCTGAGCCGGGACTCGGCCTCGCTCTTGGCTTCCTCTAGTCTCCGCTCGAGCGCAGCTTTGGTCTGTTCCGCGCGCCTCAGCAGACGCTTGTACTCCTCGATTTGGTTGGACACTGTCTGTAGCTCGCCTTCGATCGTTGTAATTTCGTTCGTTAGGGGATCGGCGGGGTCCTTTTCTATCTCGTCGATGTCCTTCTTGATTTGCTGGTGCTGAGTCTTGAGCATGGTCAGTTTCGAGAGCCCGGCTTTACGCTCCGCCAGTGCCGAGGCGATGTATGCGTCCTCCTCGGCCTTTAAACTCGCCAGCATCTGCATGACACCGATGATGTGGGACCTCGCCTGTCCTAAGGACAAGGTCTTCTCGGGAGGCTGGCGCACAGGTATAACGGGTTGGCGAGACGACTGTTCCGTCTTCTTGTTCTTCGGCGTCACGTTCCCAGCGTCTTGCGTCTTCCCCTTCCCGCTAAACGGCGAGTCATCCAGCTTTTTCTCGATAGCTGCGGCCTGGGCGTCGAGAAGTTTCTGGAGTTCCTTTTGCATTTGTCGCTCTCTCCGCGCAATCTCCCTGAACGTGTCATCGACTTGGAACCGTGAGTTGCTAGACGTCTCGACGGGGCGCGGTCGGCGTGCGAAGATGTTCTCGATAAACGACTCGGACGCGGGTTCCCGGACTGGCTCCGCGAAAGATTCTTCGACAACATCGCGAGGAGTCGGCGGTACGAAAGATGGCTTCTTCAGCTGCTGGTACCAGCTCCGTGGTTGGCCTTGATAAGCAATGGCTACGGCTTTACCTTTGCCCTTGCTATTGGCCCTCGCCGAGAAGCGAGGGGAGCTGTCCGGCATCTCGTGGTCGGCCATGTGGATTCTTGACGGCGTGTTCGGGCTATTTGCGTCAGCGTAGAGAAGCGCGTCGTCAGGTCGCGGTGAAAGCTCCCCCAGGCTATGGTCGCTCGAGCTCCGGCGTGGTGGAGAGTTGTACTGGGGTAGTAACGATGACATGGTATCGCCGGCAAGTCCCAGCTTTTCTAGAAGCGTAGCCTTTTTACTCATTCTCTTTTCATTCAGGAGTGAGGTTCTTTAAGTGTGTGTTCGTCTATACTGAAGTAACTTGCATTCTCGCCTAGCTAGAAAGGACAAGGAAAGGGGCTCTAAGTTGAACCAAATGTGTTGCAGCATGAAGCAAGGGTATGTGATTCAAAAGCTCTCGCCATAGAATCAGGATGAATATCTCAGGCAGTGTTTGTGATATTGGATGCTGCTTGCTACATGCTGTTTCTCCCTCGGGGTAGGAGGAGAAAGAGCATTGGGCGTTGAGCTGCTGACCACGAGGAAGTGCCAGCTCTGATATCAACTTGGAGGTGAGCGCCCTTATCGATAAGAAGATGGGTGCTTCAGATGAAAGCTCACGCGCAACATGCACCTGCCACATGGCCAAGACACACAGCTTAAGAAAAGTTGTCACGATTGGTCAAAGGTTCAAAGTGCATTCTATTATTAATTTATCTATTTATGAACTTGACAACCACAAGTGTGACAACTCTTCCTCTCAATGGCTCTCTATGAGTTTGGGTGACTGGTGACAAACGACCGGATTTCTGGTTATCTCGTTACAAGCCTGGTTAAACAGACGAAGAACTAATGCCGTTCCATTCGTCTAAGAGGCATATATAATAGGGAAACAGCTTCGCGGAAATGTCAAAACGAAAATGTATAACTGGAAAGACCCGCCTCTAATGAAGATCAACAAAACTGCTACCAACCAGCATCCTACATCCCGCCTTCCTCGTACTCGTAGCATTTTCAGGCAGACCTTGAACCGTCCGAAACGACGGGGTCGAGGGAACGGCCCGTCTCCAATCTCACATAGATGGGATCAGCGTCCTACAGGCTTCATTTGAATAAGCTTTTCCCGGAGATGCCACCAACGCGGCCTCGCCATTCTGCATTACAGGCGCAAGCGAATAGCCGTTTCCGGCCAGCCGGGTAAATCGTATACCTGATGCCAATTCAGCGATGTGTTGAAAGGGGAGCTGAGCGGCCAGACATATATCGGTATGCGCAACGAGACGATCGTCACCGGCCGTCTCGGTCAACCTGTATTTGGGTACATAAAATATATTGTCCATGCCGCAGACAATGCGATGACACTACGTTCTCTGGCATTTCCCCCGTCACCTTGAATCGGACGACGTAGTTCTTGTCTCGAGTGGTGGCTTGCACCATTCCGTCACCTCATTTATTGTTTGCAAACCGTCAAAAAGAAACATGAATCCCGTCTCTTAAAGGCTATCCAATTATCGCATTGAACGTTTCGAAAAGCTTTGGTTGTGAGGGCGGCTGGTGGACTCTGGTTCTGTCTGTCCGTTTCTTCGTATTTGCCTGGGAGGTCTCGCGTAGGACTCGGTATTAAGGATGCTTTCATCAATGACTTCGAGTTCGGTGCTTGCCTATCTTGTTCTCGCTCTCTCCAGCGTATGCTTCTGCTCGGCTGGACCACTAAAAGCAAGACGAGCAGAGGTGAGCACTCAGACATTTCCCGACTGGAGACACGTATACTCATGGGCTACAGAAATCATCGGGGAGCGGTGCAGTGGCCACGGTCACCGACTACGCCCATCCCTTAAAATTGGTCAGCCTGGAGACTCTTGCGCCAACACAGACGGCACTGTCTTACGCATCTCCACCAACCGCCATACCAGTGGCAGAGCGACCGCTCAGACTCCTCGCCGGACAGGAGGTTACATCCTCACCCTCATCAGCCGTCCCAGCAGCACCAGAAGTGCAAGCGACGTCGGCATGCACGTCCATCGTGGGCTCGTCACCCACGGCCACGATCCCCGCCTTCTGCAACCCCTCGCTGCACGTCAACGCGCCGAGCCTGCTGCCCCGGAACTTGCCGATGGCCAACGTCAGCATCGCAACGACACCTGACAAGATCGGGTGCTGCGTCGAGTGCGCGGGCATCTTCAACTGCATCTCCTGGCGGTTCGTGCCCGTCTTCAGCTTCCCGCCCACCGACGCCCTGCCCGGCGGCTTCGAGCCTTGGGGCCGCGGCAGTTGCGAGCTCGTCTACCACACCGGCGAGCCGGATCCTGAGGCTGGGGTGAGCGCGGACGGCGCAGCCGCCGTGTGCCCGAACGGCAAGGTCGGCGAGGTGCTGGAGGGGAGCGAGAACGTGCCCGGTCCTGACGGCGAAACGCGGCGCTGGTCGAACGTGTTCTATAACGGCTGGAACCAGGGCAGTTGCGGTGCGCCTCTGGACTTGTTCGAGAGTGGGACTGATTCCGGTCGGGGTGATCTTGACACCCTGTGTTCGAGTTAAACTGCTGGGGGAGTTGAGACAACAGGAAAGTATACTTCTTGCCTTAGGTATTCTAGAGAACAGAGATTTTCATGACTTATTCTGAGAAAAGGGCCCGGATTCCTGTTGCATGCATGCTGACATTGTCTCTTATTTCTAGTTTAACTCTCGCGCAATCGGTCCAAGCTGCTACGGGGCCGGTTTCTCGTACTACTGGGTGTTCTGCTCCATGCCAATACCCCTTTTAGAATTCGTTACACACGTAACACCTCCATTGATGCATAAGGGGTTATCATGAATAAGTTCCTCATTAGCAGTCAACTGCGCACGTAGCTTACGGATCGATGGTTTGATCAGGCGAAAGATGGCCTCGCAACCCGGATAATGTGCTTACTTGTAATCCGGAAAAAAATATCCGCAATGGAACGTCTTCAATGCAGTGCTTTCTAGCTCTTATCCGCAGAGATTACCGTCTGTTCCGACGTTCTATTGCGAGTTATGAGCTCACGTACCTGCCATTGCACTCGGGATTGCCGGCCAGCTTCGGCCGCTGATTAGGAAGGCGCGCCCTCCGGGTGGTACCGAAGACGGAACGCTAGGCAGGTTAGTCTCGGTACAGCGCACCTGCAGGATCAAAATCCGTGGTTACCTCGCGAAGTGTCTACAGAATACAGTAGCCATTTGTCTTTTCTTTCATTTATTGTTACCTACCTAGGTAGCCCCTACAACGCCAGCTCAAGCGCACCTCTGTCCTCGCTCAACTTCTTAAGATTTGCATCTATCTGCCAGTCAACATTCAAAATGGTGAAGATACCACCGTTCGAGGTCGAACAATGGATGGACAAGTACGAGAAGACGCCGGGCGTTCTCAACGTCGCCGAGACCTGCGCGGCCTCGATATCAATCGACAAGTTGGTGGTGATGAACAGGCTCAAGACTCTGGCTCCCCCGCCCGTGGACTTCTCCAAGCCGATGACGTACGGGGCCGTCCTCGGGTCGGACGAGCTGCGCCGAAACATCACGAAGACCTATGAGCAGCCCGGACAACCGAGCCCGATAACGCCTAAGGACATCATCGTCACGCAGGGCGCCATCGCGGCGAACTTTCTGTTGTTCTACACCCTCGTCGGCCCGGGGGATCACGTCATCTGCGTCTATCCGACGTATCAGCAGCTCTACTCCGTTCCCGAGACCCTGGGCGCCGAGGTCTCGCTGTGGAAGCTGAAGGCGGAAAATGGCTTCGTTCCCGACGTTACGGAGTTAGAAGGCTTGTTCAAGGCCAATACCAAGGTATGCACACACGCCAAGAGAGCACATGTGTAGCAGGAACTACTAGACTCACGACAGAGCAGATGATTGTAATCAACAATCCCAATAATCCCACAGGAGCAGTTATACCCAAGGACGTGCTAGTAAATATCGTAGAGCTGGCGCGGAAGCACGACATCATTGTCCTCTCCGACGAAGTCTACAGGCCGCTCTTCCACAGCGTCGTCGACGACGAGATACCGCCGTCGGCGCTCTCCCTGGGCTACGACAAGGTCATTGTCACGAGCTCCATGTCCAAGGCGTGGGCGCTCGCGGGTATTCGGGTCGGCTGGATCGCCTGCTGCGACGCCTCCATCCTTAGGCAGGTCGCCGCCGCCCGCGACTACACCGCCATCAGCGTATCTCAGGTCGACGACCAGATCGCCGCGTACGCGCTCAGCGACGACGTACGCCCGCAGCTGCTGAGCCGGAACATAGCGCTCGCGCAGACCAACCTGGCCTTGCTCGCCAGCTTCGTCGACGCCCACGCCGACGTCTGCGACTGGGTGCGGCCGCATGCGGGCACCACGGCCTTCCTGCGGTTCAAACGGAAGGATGGCGGCGAGCCCGTCGACGACGTTGTGTTCTGCAGGGACCTCCTTGAGAAGGCGAAGGTCATGTTCGTTCCCGGTTCGCTATGCTTCGGCGGCGGCGCCGATTTCAGGGGGTACGTACGTATGGGGTTCGTTTGCGAGACCGAAGTGCTCGAGGAGGCGCTGCCCAAGTTGAGCGCTTATGCTAAGGAGCATCTCGCGTCATAGCACGTGGGAGAACCAAATCGACGGCTTATGGTGCTTCAAGGTGACCCTTAGGCTACTTCCCTAAGGTCTATCCGAGATTGCGTTTGCTTACCCTTATTCCCTTATGACTCCTTCCCTGGGCAATCCTGGTCCGGAATCGCACTCCAGAAGTTTTGGGACGAATCATGACTACGCATGCAAATTATCTCTACTTAATGTTTGTATTATAGGACAGATGGCTGCCAGTGCATTACGTGGCTTGCTCTTACTTTACGTTACAGCAGAGCAAGTGCCAGTACTTCGTGTTTCATATGAAATCAAGCGAGCTGACCACAGACATACGGGAAACTGATTACGTGTATTCATGCTGTCTCTAGAGCTACGCGGTATCGAACAGGCCCTTGGACGCATGCCATCTTCTTACGTTTCCTCCCCAAAAAGAACTTCCAGCGCCAATTCCCATTTCCTCAACTCCGATGAACACACACCACCGACTGGAAGCCGCAATGTATCCACCGCTAGAGAGTACATCGTCACGTGCGTGACTCGTAGTCGACCGAGTCCCGTGGCGGGAGGTCAAGTGTATCAAGCGAGGTGCTGTCGGCCCCGCTGTTCTGACGGCCGCCGGCGCTGCCAGCCTGGGCCTGGGCCTGGCTCTGGGCCTGGCTCTGGCCCCGGCTACTGCCGCTCTGGCCTCCGCCGGTGTTGCTACCCTGGCCTTGGCCTTGGCCACCGCCCCTCTGGCTTCCGCCTCTTGACTATGGGATGTGGGATGTCAGTGATTGCTACCCTGGGGGCGAAGTATTCAAGTAAGAGGAAGTTGGAGGTCCTGGCCACGGGGCCGGGGTTCTCTGTGTGGTTTGGGTCTGCTTACGGCCTTGCTGTTGCAGCACCCCCCGAGGCCTTTTAAAGGCATTCTAGACTGCGTAGTCAGTTTTGTTCGTTTGTCTGGTAGATTGCGTAGCGAAGAAGTGGATTGGTGGTGTTCTCGGTTGTTTCCTCAATGGAATAGTCGATGGATGCGGCAAACTTTGGTGGTGACAGAGGAAAGCATACACGCAGCGGGTTCTAGGTACGTTATATAATTGCCAGGACGGCAGTGTTGTGTTACCCGTTGCGCAGACTATTACATGATGGAGTGGTGGTGATTCAACCGTGGATTCTAGACGACTCCGTTTCCTGTTATTCTCCGCGTCTGCGCTCGCCCAGCCGGTCTGCTCCTGCGTGAAAAAGCCTACTGCGTGTTTGCCGTGAGTATAGCGCGTAGTTGTTTGCGGTTATAGAGCACGTCGGGAATCACAGCCTCGAGATATTTCGATAGGAGATTGCGTAGCTGATTACCATATGCAGATGCCAAAAGCTCGGACGGATGCGGTGTACGTTGAAACAAGCATCATAGGACATGGTGAATAAGTGGATGATTCGTAGAGCTTGCTCCTACTTTCGATCGCCCGGCCTTGACATCTCGTAAGGCTGCCTAAGAATACGATTCGAGTAAGACATGCCTCCATGGTCTAGTGAATGCCGGCGGGACCTGCACCCTACGAATGAAAGTGCATATCTAAAAAAAAAAACAAGCCGGTTTCCGAGCTAGCTCGGGGAGACTCGGGTCTATTTCAGGCATGAAAAGTGCCTTGCAGCTCGTCTATATTGATACCAGGGTTTTAACACTCGGAGCTCGCCGTGGGCTGCGAGATGACTGGGGGCGTCGATGAGCGTTGGCCATATAGCGTTCCGATCTCCGGGTTGTGTAAAGAGCGTATTGGCTATCCCGTAAACAATACGAAGTCGAGGATGGTGTCTCTAACACGTCGAATGCATGGCGTCATGATTCCGGGACGGGGACGTAGTAGGGGAGAGCGTGGTGGGCGGAGGTACCGGTCGGAAATCTTCCGTCTGTCGTCCTCACACGCGGACGACGATGGGAATGAGAATTTCAACGGGTAGTATAGGAAGGATGGTGCCGCGATCGAGAGTCATGATCGGACAAGAACCTAGCAACGGAAGACCGAAGGGGAAAGAAACGTAACGTTCGTGAGTAACCAAGAGGAAAATGAGATTGGAGATTTTATACGCACCCTCGTAGATTTCGTGCATTACGTATAGAACATGAGATGGGTCTTTAAAAGGGGTTAATAGGAAAAGGGGGAAATAGAAGTCTATCTCACATGACGAACATACAACTTCGACACCTATACTGAAACGAGCTCTTGCACCTCCTAGGATTCGATTGATCGATTGCCTTAAGTCTACATATAGTTAGATCAAGACATACCTGAGCCTGTCTTCGATGACGAAGGCTGACCGTTATGCGAGTTAGAGAGCGTATAGAGACTGATCTATCGGATATACGTACGTAGTTGACCGTGGCCGGCGTAAGCCCTGTTGTCTATTTGAAACCCCCTCCCTGCCTTTTAGGGTTCAGGATATCAGAGTAAACCGCGGCCTTCTCGCCTTTGCTCGTCTGGATACGGAGCGGAGCTCAAGAAAATTAACCGTCTACCTTAGGAATTCACCTAGCTTCGAGTCTTTAGTCTGACCGGGGTACTACGCCTCTGCCGCCGCCCGTAGTCCCTATTCGCGTTAATATGGGATCCGGGGTGCCGGCATATGTTCCACCTGCTTCTCGCCCTATCGAAACTACTTGCATCGGGACATTGATAAACTGCGGACAGACGGTTACGTCTATCCTGAACTCGGGGCATATCCGCTAGTCAGTGGTACGGTAGGTGGCATTGATTAACGTGTGGAGTAATGGGGTGGCTCGTTAGGCATGGGGGTGCTAGAAGTAGATGCTGTTGCGGCCTTGGACATTGTTACAAACATGAAGTCGTTGCAGCGTTGAGTATTTGAACTTTTCCCACTTATAACATGGTTCTCATACATAGACATGTTTTTATGCACACCCCTTTTTGATGCTCCCACGGACAGCAGCTTCTAATGCTGCTATAATGCAAAGATGCCTTCATACCATGCATGCATAAACCGAAGCTTTCCGCATACCAGCGGTAATATCCAGTGGAAGGATCTAGGGGCATTTCGGTCAATATGTGACTCCAGTCACGGATATAATGCCGGCAAGGATCCAAGGTAATGCGTGTATCACGTATAGCCTACAGCCTCTTGAGGATATCGTTGACGACCTCCTCGGTCTTCGCCTTCCCGCCCAGGTCGGGGCTAAGCAGCTTGCCCTCCTCGAGATTAGCATCGACGGCGGCGTAGATCTTGGCGGCAGCCTCCTCCTCGTTCAGGAACTCGAGCATCAGTGCCGTGCTGCGCAGGGTAGCGATGGGGTTCGCGATGCCCTGGCCCATGATGTCGGGGGCGCTGCCGTGGCAGGGCTCGCCGATGGCGAAGCCCTCGCCGACGTTGGCCGAGGGCACGAGGCCGAGGCTGCCGACGAGCGCGGCAGCGCCGTCCGACAGGATGTCACCGTAGAGATTGGGCGCCACGATGACGTCGTACGCCTCGGGCTGCCGGAACAGCTTGTACACCATGCTGTCGACGATCTGCTCCTCGACGGCCACACCACCCTTACCGTCGCCCGAAAACCGGGGGTCGGCGAGCGCGGCGCGCGCCGTGGACCGGAACAGCCCGTCCGTCTGCGACAGCACGTTGGACTTGTGGGTGATGGTGACCAGGGGCGACTTGTGGATGCTCCGGGCGGCTCCCGAGTCGCGGATCTTCTGGCGCCGCAGCGCGATCTCGCCGGCCATCGAGGCGATGCGGAAGGACGCGCGCTCGCTGATGCGCTTGACGGCCTCGGCGACCTTGCCGCTGCCGTCGGGCGCGTCGAACGTCCTCTCCTCCTTGACGTACAGGTCCTCGGTGTTCTCGCGCACGATGACCATGTCGATCGGGTTCGCGGCCGTCATGACGGACTTGACGGGCCGCACGTTGGCGTAGAGGTCCAGTTTCTTGCGGAGGGCTACCTAATAAGGGACAACAAGCGGCGGCGTGTCAGTAAGACGACAGAAGAGGCATTCGGGTTACCACATTGCACGCGGGAGAGAGCGAAATATGGCGCCGGACTCGGATTCGACGTACAATGGGGGAGGAGTAGCCCTTGACGGCCTTGGACGGCGAGGACACAGCGCCGAACAGGGCGCCGTCGCACTCGTTCTTGAGCACGTCGACGGTCTTGTCGGGCAGGGCGGCGCCGGTCTTCTCGAAGGTCTCGAAGCCAGCGTGCAGGTCAGTGAACTCGAACTTCAGGCCCAGCGACGAGGGAAGGGCCTCGAGGATCCGGCGGCCGGCAGGGATGACCTCCTTGCCGATACCGTCACCGGGGATGAGACCTGCATTTCCGCCGGGAGGGGGCTGGTGTTAGCTACATAGCCCCATTGCTGACGGCAATTGGGGAGCGGCACAGGTCACTTGCCTATCCTGAGCACCCGAGAAGCCATTGTTGCGGTTCAATTGGTCGACGAGGTGGGTTGGTGTATTGTGTCTGAAGCTATCACGAGTAAAATTTCTCGGAGTAGAGCTGCATCCGACATTCGGTAGCTGAAGCTTGGCGAGGCCATTGCTGGCCTGGCTGGTTCTAACTTAGCTACCCGATGGCGGGGCCGGCCGCAGCTCTGGCCCAACTGGGGTTCTGCCATCGGCTGAGTAGTCCTGGCTCCTTGCATCTCTGCAGACTCCGGAGTACCTTTCAGCTCCAATGCTTCTGCATGTTTGTAAATATTTACACACACATATTTACTTTTATACGGTGTGCTAGTCTCTGTAGTTCGGGTCATCTGGTCATGTAAGTAATGTAACGATCTGTGCGACTTATCACGCGAATCACCCCCCAATCACAAGGTTGAGGAAGCAATCGTGTTGAAATTCATGTTACCACATAAATGATCTGTCTTTCTCTTGGCTCATGGTGTGAATCATGGAAAACCGTACTGCTTTTATCCCGCTTTCTAAGAAGGCTGCAATCCACCGGCGCATAGACACACCTTTGGCACATGAAACAGGCTGCTGCATTGCTGCTGGGGGCCAGGGGATGTTTGGGCATCGTGATTCCTACATGTAACACATGGAAACTCTAGATATCTACCCGTGGCAAGAGAAGAAGGATACGATACGATAGGATACAGACGGAGATGAGATTAAATGACGATTGTGCAGGTGGATAAAGAAAAAGGCATTATTGGATACGTATCTAAATTTGGGGGGACACTGATGACCGGTATGCAACATATTTACGAAGAGCAATCTCCCATAAGCTTCGTACCGACCAAGATTAATATAAAACGGGTTTTACCAATTTAGGTAAGCATCAGATAGGTAATCAAGGCATTACACGGTTAAAACGACGGTTTGCACATTTCTAGAAGCTCGGTAGCTTTTGATTACCTGCCAATTAGCGTCGAATAGACGGTTAACCCCCTGAAACTGCGGCGTTCTAACAATGGATCTCCCTAGTTGATTTGCTGGAACGAGGGCGACAGGGGGAAGGGGGGGGATATGGCCACATCTTCGCACGCGCCTTGTATGTCCGCGCCTTGTATTCCCCATGCCTGAACAGCCCCCAGCCAGCCAATTCTCTGTCCCTCCCAATGCCGATGTTGGAGATGATTTATTGGCACTCAAATCTCGTCTCTTTTACCAATCTGAGCATTTTACAAATTTCTGAGCTCTCGCGAATCTGTTTTCTTCCCAGCGCCTTCACTTCGTGTTTTCCTCTTCCTCGCTATTCTCGCATTATTCGCATTATTCACTGAGTCTTCTTTATTCCTCTTTTTCAGCTTTCCGAGCCTGCGCCATCTGATAAGGAGTATCCTGCCAACTGCCCCAACTACCATCCATACCGTTTACCCCTAAACAGCGAAGTTTCCACGCCGGACAGGAACCCGACACGATAAGGGAATGCGATTGAGATTCACACAAAACACCGAGACCTGCGCTTTCCCGCGGTGACGATAGCATTTCGATGTGATATCTGACCAAATCACTTCGATCCGCCCCTGCTTTCTACTGCGAGCCTGTAGAAACGCGTACCTACAGAGCCCATATATCTACGAGTCTATACATATAGTCACAGCAGAGGAGACGCGACGACAATCGCAACAATGCCGCCAGGAGTTAAGGGCCTCGCCGCTATGTTCGAGCAGCGAGGCGAGAACAATTCGCCCGATGACCGAGGGAGATCTCCTGGTCCGGCCCGTTCGCTGGGTACGTATGCGAATCGTCTATTGAGCCGATTTTTTATCCAGGGGTATCCCAATGCATTGAGATGCATCTCCGCACGTGCAGCTCTAATTCATCGTACCGCTCTACACTGTCCAATGAGACAAAATATGCTGGCAAATAAATGCACGCTCATGTTCCCCAATGCACCTTTCTATCCTCTCACTTTGCTGGTCATTTCCCTCTCCGTTCCTCCGGGCTGTTCTAGAACGAGGCCGTCAATTGCACCGCCAAGTCCACGTCTTCATACGTCATACTGCAGTCACTCTGGAAACCTGCGCATTTGCTGGTGGCTGGCCAGCTCTTTGTTCTCCTAGCCACGAATCTGCATCATAGCTAATTCGAAACTACGTATAACTAGGAAGCCCGGCCCCCGAGTCGCCCCGACCGCTTTCCAAGATTCGCGCATCCTTCATAGCAATCGAGAAAGACGGCCGTGTAGGCTTGAGAAGGGAACATAGCGGAGATTCCGTATCTGCATCCAGTCGAAGAGTGAGCAACGATACCGGAACGACGTCACCCCAGCCCGTATCCGAGAAGTCGGACGCCTTCGCCGAGAACATGGCCCAGAACGCTGCTGCTTTCGAGTCGAATCTGTCCCAGTTGTCCAGTCCCAAGTCCGTGAAACAGACTCCCAGTCCCTCAAAGTTCTCTCCCAAGACCCCCAGGAAGGGTGACACAACTCCCGATATCGCGCCGAATCCGAACCCAGACAAGATAACGGATGAGGAGGAGACCAAGGCGAAGTTGAAGCCGGGCATGCCCACGGACAAGGCAGCCGTAGAGGGCGATCAACACATATCCAACGGCATCGGCGATATTCTAAAGCCCGCCGCACCGACAAGCAAAGTAAAGGCCACGACCTCGAGCAAACCTGCTCCCAAGTTTGATCTCGCCTCGACGGCATCGACAAAGCCTGCCCCAAGAGCTCTGAAGTCACCTATAACCATCACCGCAGCAAAGAATTCCACGAAAGAACCGGCAAGAGCATCGAGCGCAGCCCCGGAGAAGAAGGCTGCGTCCCGAGCACCCAGCGTAGCCCCGGAGAAGAGGGCTACCTCTCGAGCCACTTCCGCGTCGAGAGAGCACCACGCCACAGCGGGCAAGACCGCTGCCTCCAAGCCTACGGCAACCGCCGGCAAGAAACCAGCAGCCGTCACGCCTCCCTCCGGCACGGGCTTTGTCAAACCGAAGCCCAGGTCACCCACACGTCCTGTTAAGCTCCCCTCATCTCTGACCACACCGACCGCTGCGTCGGCCGCGAAGTTCGGTAATGGTACCGTGACTGCCGCCTCGCCGGGAAGGCAACCTGTCTCCCGTACTTCCGGCAGCACCACCCAGAACGTCAATGCGAACCCTGGCTCTCACAGACCTCATAGTAGAACGGGCGTCTCGGCGGCAGCAGGCACTACGTCGGGCACTAAGACACTGAAGCGCCAGAGTTCCACCATTGGCAGACCCCGACCCAGTCTCGGACCGCCACCCAAGCAGCGGGCCAAGGATCATCCCGTTGCCAAACGAGAGACGCACGTCGACGAGAGTTTCCTCGCCCGCATGATGCGACCCACCCAAGCCAGCGCCAACAAGACGGCTGACAGGAGCCCCCTCTCACCTCCGCGGAAACACAACGCTCCCGCTCCCGCTCCCGCACAACCGAGACGACCGGTAGCTAAAGACGTCGAGGGAAACGCTAAGAAGGCGGCGGCCAAGCTCCAGGGACTGGGCAAACCCAAGCCGGTAACCGGGGCGGCTAAGAAGGCCACGGCTGAGGAACCGAAGAAGACGGCAAAGGAGATCGCTCCCGTGGTTGCACAGGCGGAGACGGCCGAGGAAGCCATCGAGACGGCGACGGCTTCCAAGGAGACCGCCGCCACTCCTCTCGTCGAGAAGGCGGAGGCGGAAGTACCTATCGAGCCGACAGCACAAGGCGTCGCCCCAATCGCCGCCCAGGCCGAGACGGCGGAAGCTGCTATAGAGGCTGCCAAGGTATCCACGGACACGGCTGTCACGCCCCTCGTGGAAAAGACGGAGCCCGAGGCGGTTGTCGAGTCGACGACGACAGAGGAAGCTAAGGTGCCCCAGGACCAAGCCAAACCTCTGTCCAGACCGGCGTCTCCCGTACCTACTGTGACTGCAGCCCCGGAAAAAGTGGAAGATATCGAGGAATTAGTCAAAGAGGCAGTAGAGGAGCGTGTTGACAAAACGGGCCCCAAGGACGCTGCGGCTGAAGCTACCGCTGCCGATGAGGTGAAGGAGGCCGCTGCCCCGTCGACAGTTGAGGCAGATGAGAAGCCGGATCAGGAGAAGCCCAAGGAGGAGGAAGCCAAGGCATGAGAAACCGTTGCGGAGGATACTCAAGAAAACAACCGAAAAACAGATAGTCACATCTATAGCATTCTCCGGCGGGGAAAGTAACTCCCCACTTGTTACTTGTATTAGGCGGGGCGTAAGTGATACCTTGTTTTGTTTCGTTCGGGGGCGCTGCAAAGTTTCGTTGTACATATTTGGTTGGTGGGGAGTGAGAGGGAGAAAGGAAAACGGGGGGGGAGTTTGTAAGATCCAGTCTGTAGCATTCCGGGCGTGGTTTGCGTCTTGTAGGGAAGAAATAACAGCATGCTTTTCGATCAGTATAATAGTTGTCAAGAAATGAATGTTTGTCTCGTCTTCTGGTCTCCTCCAATCCCTACTATGCAGGCGACGCCCCAGGAGTATCAAAGGTGGATGAATATCTGGAGGGGTTTCACTGATTTGTGATTGATCGTATGATACGGAGGCTGATGAGGCCTCGTCAAATGTAGATGGTCTATTTATACATGCACGCACGGCACCTTCCCCCATCGAACGTCTCCCGAGGTTTGAACTTCAAAGTCATCATGAGGACCACCCATGAACCTTCCCTGTTGTGGCTGACTTTCCCCTCCGAGAGACTTCTCCCGCCGCCTTCTAGCATCTCCTCAGTTCTCCATCATCTCCTCCTACCCCTGCAACAAACGACACCGTCCACTATACAACCGTGCCTCCGTCCACCCACCTGGCCAGAAACCCCAACGTCCGTCACGGCCCGACACGACACATCAGCAGCCCACCGACCTTCTTCTCAACGGCCTCGCGGCTCTCGAGCACGCCGCGATCAGTGGCGACGATCATGGCCTCGCCGAGGTCGAGGCCGCGCTGGTAGCTCGCGTCGAAGCCGCGCACGAGCTTCCGCAGCGCCGGCAGGTCCGCCGTGACGGGCCGCTTCGGCTTCGTGATGCTCTGCACGGTGCCCATGACGGGGGCGCCCGCGTCGCCCGAGTACTTGAGCCCCAGCCACAGCCGCGCGCGCGCCGCGTTCGCCGTCGTCAGGTCCTCGGGCTCGTACGTGGATATGGTGGCGGGGTCGGGCGGCCGCGGCCCGCCGCGCGTCACGAAGCTCAGGAAGCCCGCCCGGTGCAGCGCGAGCGCCACGCGCAGGTTGTACTTCGTGTGCGGCACCGACGTCAGCCCCAGCCGCGCCTTCGAGGCGTTCTGCAGGTGCGAGCACATGTTTACCACGTTGGCTATCGGCATCTTGGCGGTGGTGGTAGGTGGTAGGTGTGGCTTTGGAGAGAGAGAGAGAGAGAGATAGAGTGGGTGTGAGTGCTGTAGGGAGCTCGTCCGGAAGTGAGTGCCCTGTCGGGCGAATTCGTTTGGCGGGTGTTAATTTCCGCTGTTGTTTGTGGATTTAGAATCGCCTCGGGGGTATTTCACCGTCTATAGGGAACTAGTCTTATTCGCGGTTAAGAATCGTTTTTATGAGGCTATCTCGACTCCAGAATTCGGATAGCACTTGCCTACCCTTGTCAACCTCGAGATCGAAAAATGTATCGGAGCCGGCAGAATTTCAGATCCGCGGACGCACATGCCACCTCCTCAAGTACCTAGGTGGAGCCAATGCCCCTCCGAGCCCCCATGCCGCGGCCAAGAATTAGATGTTACCCAATTCCAAGCCTTGGTTGGCTGCTCCGACTCTATGCTTCCTGTCCTTTTTGCGACATAGTAAACCCCACCTTTCATCCACCTACTGCAAGCTGCGAAAGGTGGGAGTGGCCGTGAATGGGCAGTTAAGCGCCGACACACTGCCGGTCTCCCACGGCCTCCCAGGCCTAATACGTGGCACAGAATGCAGGAGAATGCTAGGTGCTGGAGGTTAGTGAGAGGGTGAGATTGGACCCCTGGAGACGGATGTTTCGAGCAATGAGAGCCGCCGAGCTAAGACACCGGAAAGGGAGGAGCGTCACCCGTCACACCAAGTGGCGTATTTCTTGTCTTCTTTCTCTTCAGGCTCGTGATGATGACGATAGCTTCCTCTCTCTTCCCTCTATCATCTTCCTGTCTTGATATTGTCTGTTTGTGTTTGTGGAGTCGCTTCACGGGCGCAAGATCGCTATATACATGCGAATATTGAGCTCCCAGTATAGAACCCTTCCACTATTACTTCTCCGTCATCGCATCGGATCATAAGTGTACTGTTCTGTAGCCCCTCGGTTGCGAAAGATGGCGGTTCGCCCGGGTGAGGAGAATGTTGCGACGCTGTAAGTCGTCTTGATCAGCCACCAAACTCAGCGGGGGGGGGGGGGGGGGGGGGGGGGGGGGGGGGGGGGGGGGGGGGGGGGGGGGGGGGGGGGGGGGGGGGGGGGGGGGG
>QJOA01000916.1:0-20773 GCA_004155915.1 Monosporascus sp. CRB-9-2
AAGTCAGCTAGCTAGCAGCGACGGATATCTCCTCCCGCGTTTTTTAAAAAGCAAAGCCATCCGCAGAACCATCCATTCATCCCTTGCCGATATATATAAAAAATAAAAAATAAAAAATAAAAAATAAAAAATAAAAAATAAAAATTTTAAAATTTTAAAAAATTTAAAAAAATTAAAAAATTAAAAAAGAATTAAAAATAAAAAAATAAATATAAAAAAAGATTTAAAAAAAAATTAAAAAATTAAAACTTAAATACGTTTAAAGCGGAAAATTAATTATTAACGGATTTTATCCGAAAATTTAAAAACTTTTTGTAAATAATTCGATTTTATTCGAGTTATTATCGTAAAATACGACATGGCAAAAAAGGATATTTATAACTTTAACGAGACTAGATTTTTAATAAAGCTTTTTATGATAACGGGTATGGTAATTATTAATGTCGAAAGACGTAAAAAACCTAAATAAACGTAATAAAAAAGTAAAGAATAACTTATAATTATTTAAATTATTAATTTTTAAAGGTGAGTTATATCATTATTTATTATTATAATAAAAACAATTACTTTAAGTTTCAGTATTATAATAACTTATTACTAATAGCCGATTAAAAGGTTATATTAAGTAATAATAACTGGTTAATAAATAAATTAGGTTTAAAATAAATTTAGCATTTTAATAAATATATTCGCATTTGTACGAAAGGTTCGAAATGTTTCTTTATTTTTAACGGTTACAAAAGTTATTATTTAATGAAATTCGAAAAATATTATACAAATTACGATTTTATTACGTTTTATATACCCGCGTATTTTTCATACCGATTTTAACTTTTTAACGTATTTGGTTTCTTTTTTTTTAATAAAAAAAACGTACTTATTCGTTATATATCGAAAGTTTAATACGACGTTATTATATTTATATTATCAAAAAAGGTTTTTCTACGTATAAAAGAGTTCTATTTAATAAAAATCATAAATTTTTACCAGCGTTTATATAATATTAATTTATTTTATATTCCTTTTTTTATAATACGTTAATTAAACGGTAAATTTAAATAATTAAAACGTATAATCGGTTATTATTATCGTAAAAACTCTAATTATAAATTAGGTTTTTAAATCTTATATCTGTTTATCGAATATTTCAAAATACTAACGTATATATGTATATATCCTGCTTTTTTAAAGTTACGCGGTAAAATTAAAAAAAGTAATTAAATTTATAATATTTCAAAAAAAATATAATAACGTAACGTATTTAAATTTTAATTAATAACTTCTTTAATGTATAGAAATAATAATAAAACTTATTTTAAAACTAAAATAATATTAATAATAAATTATAACGGAAAGAATTTTATAAATATATATATAATTACAAATAATATCGGGTTATTTAATTATTACGGATTTTCTTTTTTAAAAAAAGTAAATATAAAAACTAAGTTTATTTTTTGAAATTAACACTTAAGCCTTGTTGGCTGGTTACAGGTATTTGGGATTAATTAGATAATTTTTAGCGTTATAAAGCTGTACTTAAGTGACTTTGAAAAAGAGCCAGCGAGGCCTGAGCTAGCTAAGGTAAGCAGTGGCTAGCTGATAGAACTCTCCTTTTGCACAACTACCACTAGCTCAGTACGGAGATCTGGGATTTAATTTGTTAATTTTTAGCGTAAAACCATAGTACTTAGAGCGGCTTTGATACGAGCCAGCGAGGCCTGAGTTCGCTGCCGTAAGTTCCAAAAGGGGACTGACCATCCTCGAGTTATTATTCGGGCGAAGCCGCTTAGCTCCTTGTGGCGTGCAGTCACCTGGTCCTGCGACCCCCTTATGTACGCCCTATCCATTTGATCATCCAATATCAGGATGCAGCAGCCGTCTTTCAGGTCTCAATTAGCCGGAATTATTAAGTAGACGTCAGTTCCCAAATCGGATATTTGCCCCTTAACGAGCTAATGCGATAGTTGATAATATTTACTAGCAGAAAACCGTTTTTACACATTACTGGTGCCGGGTTTCTGCGTGATATAATATTCGTTGAATTCCAGTCGGTATCGCATTTTCGCCCGTAAAAACTTTGGAAGCCCATCGTATTCAAAAAGACGAATCGTTTCCACCTCCGGGTTACCTTCTGTATCCAAGCCTGCTTCTTGCAGCCGTTATGGCATCCTTTCCGGATTCTCGACATAATCTTCTTTCGGTGATACTCCTCCATCTCGTTTATCCGCGAACCTTTGCCCAACTGGATCCTTTAACGAGTATCTCTATCTACGATACACCCGAATATATTACCCAAAGAGAATGCGTGCAGGACTGTATTTGGAATGGAGATGGTTCGAATGATTTTATAGGCTACATTGGATGCGATAGCCCGTGGGCAAATGGATGTTATTGCAGGAGTGAATTCGCTTTATCCGCGACATCATTTCTCTCCAGCTGTGTCTCGGCAAATTGCACGTCTATTGCTTCCAGCTGTGTCTTGGCAAATTGCACGGTTACTGCTTTTTCTGAGGCTACTGCTGCGGTTTCGATATATGACAAATACTGCGCCGGTGAGGCGACAGCGCTAACTACGAGTTCAGCCGGTGGAGTATCTTCAACAGAAGGTTAGTTCTATGCCAACGATCTTTAATCTACAACGTCTGCTCCCAGCCTGAGAGGAGCGACGCCGCCTAGTAATAAGGTTTTAAGGGAAGTCCACTGACTTGACTCCTTAGTGGTCCCGCCGCGCCCGACTGCCACTGATACTCCACCAACCCCAACCACAAGCCCCGAATCTGGTGACGGTGTCGAGCTTGACACTGCCCAGCTCGTCGGAGTCATACTCGGACCTGTCTGCACTCTGATTAGCACTGTCATTATTGCCTGGTTCAACAGAGAGAGGATCAAAGACTTTTTCGGGGGCAATCGACATCGCGGCACCTCCTAACTTACCTTATTAACATCAGGCCCTTTGTTTCTGGAGCATGGCGGCGCTTGCGGCCCAGCTGTTATCTCAGAGAGCTCAGGCCTCTGCTGGCTGGTTCTTCTATCTTTTTCCAATGTACTGCCATCTTACGTTAAAAATGACCGAATCAAATTCCATATCCAGTCTGAGCCAGGAAGGCCTGAGTTGTAGTTATATGAAATAGACAGAGTTGGGAAATTAGTTTTAGTTATTTAAACTTTAGTTAGTTTCTTAGTTAGTTCGTTTTATTTAGACTATTAACTAAGCTTAAATTTTAAGTTAGTTAACGTATTATATAAATAGACGGATTATATAACTAAGCGGACTAATTTTAAAAATATTTTAACTTTCTTAATTTTACTTACTTGTTATTTAACAAAAATATTTAAACCCGTTTTGTAAAACAATTAAAAGAAATTTAATCGTTTAAATAAGAAGTTAAATTAAAAATTAAGTTGATAACAAGTTTAGTTTTATAAATAATAGCGTCGAACTTACATTAAAGGCTTAATGTAACGGTATACGCGCTCGAATTAATATTATCGTTCCTTTACGAATATTCCTGCCGACCAAAGAAAATTATTTCCGGAAAGAATTGTTAATTTAAATGTGCGAACTCTCTTTATCCGGCTATAAAGCGTCACAGATATTGCGAATATAATAGTTGCTTATCACGTTGGTAGACGTATCGATGGTAATTCTGTATCGAACTTTACTAAATAGTTTAAATATTTATATTTCTTTATATCGAATTATACATTATTAATTTAATTAAAGGTTTTCAGGAAATAAAATAAGCTGGGTTATATTAAACAAGGCTTAAATAACTAAACGGCACTGTTAAATTATATAAATATTTCTTATAATATAATAAGAGATTTTTTCAATAATATTTTACTAAGCAACTATTAGTTTAAAAATTCTAGTTATAAAACTTACTTAGTCGATTATTTTATAAATTATATATATTTAAAAAGAAAAGCTTTATTAAAAATTTATAATTATATACGTGAAAAATGTAAAGTTATTAAAACGCCCTAAATTATTAAATTGCTTAAACTTTAACGTAACGTATACATTAAATAAAAGTAATATATAAATTGCGAAAGGTATAGAGCTTATTAAATAAAGATAAACCGTTTTCTAAAGACGTACTATATAAGTACTTCGAATGTACAAGTACTCCGGTCGGTTTTTACCATATTTTAAATATCGAACTTTGATTAATTAATGTTGAACCTTAATAATATAAAACGGCTTATAAAATATAAAAATAAATCTAGTTGTTTTAAAACGAAAATCGAAAGTTAATTTATAATACTTAGTTTTATAAATAAAGTTATAAAATTTACTTTAAATAAATAATATAACTTGCTCTATTATTAAACCGTTTAAACTAGTAAATAAACTAATTATACATATACTTTAATTATTTATATTTAATTGCTTATATTTTAATATGAATAAAATAAAATAATTATTTATGTAATAAATAATATACTTAGTTATTAAAGTTAAAAAAGGAAACCCGAGATTTAATTATAAGAAATTTAATTTTATATATAAAGCTACTTTAACGTTTTTAAAAGCTCGATATTACAGTTAATACCCCCGAAGCGACATTATTCTTTTTTTACAAAAATTAACGGCGACCGGAAAGAAATCAATTATCGACGGAAATTTTAATTTAAATTTACGGATATTTCCTATTCGGTTTTAATATATTAAAAATATAACGAATTTATTATTTACTTAACGAGTTATAAAATGCCTAAGAATTAATTAACCGTCCAAATTTATTAAATGATAAAAGTTTTCAAGTACGTTTAAATCGGAAATGTTAAGGATTATGTGGTACTCCAAGAGCTGCAGACTTGGCAGATCTACATATGGATCTAGCTATGCTTGGCGGGCCCATATATAGCTAGCCAGCTCGCCGATTTGTGTATTCTAGTTCTAGTTCTTTATCTTTATTAATATATTTTATTTTAATTCCTAACCGGAAAATTAATTATTAAGGGCTTCTATTCGAAAGTTTAAAAATATGTCGCATATAATTCTAACTTATTTTCGTTATTATCGTAAAATACGATATTGTAAAAAAGAATACTTATAACTTCGACGAAATTGATTTTTTAATAAAGCTTTTTATAATACCGTGTTATATAATAAAATAAAGAAGGGTGTAGAGCCGGGAACATGGCTTGACCGATTAATTCGTCAGCACTTACCATGTATTTCTAGCATATTTTTTTCGCCGAGCGCAACCCCGAAACACTTATTACTTATTATCGCTTATAGCTTTTATTCGGATCGATTTTAATACTATAATATAATTTGCGTTGCCTTTAATATCCTTTAAATCCTGGGCTTAATTATAATATTATCTCTAATTCTGTATTAATTAGAACCAAATTTTCCCGTTTTAATTTGTTTCGCTATTAGTATAAAAAAACTAGCTTTAGTTAGCTGCCGAGGTAATTTGCGATTTCCGATTATGAGATGGAAAAAGTAAAATTTTGATTAAAAATACGATTACGGTTATAATTACGATTATATAAATTTGATAACGACTGGCGATAAACGATCGACGATTAAGATAATCACGTAATTCTTTCAAGATTAATAGGAAATTTATTATATTAATAATATACGATATTTTATTTCGAGATATAGTTTTATTCGCAAAAAGGCAAAAAAATATAAAGACGGATAGTAAACGGTTTTAAAACGTATATTAATTAATTAAATTTTAAACTAATTATATAATTTAGTAAATAATATATATTATACGAAATAAAATTTAGTAAATAAATATTAATAAGTTAAATCTATATTGTTAATAACGTAATTATTCGAATCTTAACTTCTTAAAATAAAAGAAAGCAACGATATAATTAACGATATAGACCGAATTATAAATATAGGTAAAAAAGAAGAATAAGGTTATGAAGTTATTTGTTTTACACGTAAAGAAAAATTATCGAAAAATAAATAATATATTTTAAACTTTTTTAACGTTAATCGGATAATATCCTATTTGATTATTATTAAACCGTATTAGTAAAGATCTTTTTTTTAATTTAAATAATACGGTATTTAAGTTAATAATAAAAATATTCATAAATAAATTAAAAAATATACGGTTTAATATAAATAAATATTAAAGTTTTAATTAGGATAGAATTATTTATTTTTTAAATTCAAAGGAAAAGAAAAACATATTTAAAATAACTATTAAGGATAATTATTTATTTTATATTTAAATATGTTTTTAAGACGATAATAATTTATAAATAGAATAACTTTAAGATTAAAAATTTTAATTAATTCGAAATAAAATTTAATAAGTTTATTAAAAATATAGTTAAATTTCTTAAGATAATTACTTAAAAAAAATAATACGGTTTATTATTATTATTAAAATTTCCCATTTTTTAAAAAAGTTACAGCTTTGTTTTAAAGATAACCATTTAATATTAATTAACGGATAACTTTTACCAAAATAAGTTTAACTATATTAAACTATGAAGTAATTCGATCGGATTTTTAAAAATCATAAAAGATTTAAATATATAAAAAATTTTGGGAACTATTATTAAAATATTAAAAAAACGAAAGAATTTATAAAGCTACAAATTTTCAAAATTATTTATAAGGTTTATAATATTTATATCGAACGTTATATTTTTTTTAAATAAATCTATTAGGTTAAACATAATTTTTTAGTATTTTTAGGCTTAAGTTTTTATTTTTCATAATGTTTCTAAATCTATTAGCTTATGCAAATTTTCGGTTTTTATAGATTAAAATTACCGATTAAATTAAAAAAGTTTCTTAAATTATTTAAGGAATGTAAGTTTACGAACTTTGAATTTTATTTTAAATTGTCGTTTTAAATGAATAATATTAATATAAAGGATCGAATTAAAGTTATTATGAATAAAATAACCAAAAAAAGAAAAGTAATTAAAATTATTTTAAAATGTTTTAAATTATAAAATTCAAATAAATTCGAATTATTACAGATTAATTAAAACTTTTAATCAAAGAAATTTAACGTAATATTTTCAATTAAGTTTACGAATATTATTTAATGCATGCCGTTAAAGTAGAAAACGTTTTGGAAAAGGTTAAGTAAAAAGCGAAATTTATTAAAAAGAAATAAGTATATTAAAAGCTTATTTAAAAAATGGTAAACCGGTTATTTCGAAAGGATTATTAAATTTTTTTATTCGAAAACATATATAGGATAACTTACGGTAATATATCGATATTAAATAAAGGTTAAGTTATAAATAAATGTGAATTTTTTAAATATAAAAAATTTAAACGATAATAAAAAGGTATTCATTTCGATATTAATTAAAAAAAAAATCGGGTTTATTTCACTTAGTAGTTTTAAATAATAACGATAAAAGAATTTGCGTTTACGATAGTTATTTTTAAGTTGTATTAATTAAGTATCGAAAATTACGCACTTATTAAAATATTCAAAAATTATATAAACCCGATAAATTTAAAATTTCGAAATTTTTTTTTAAGAAAAAAAAGTAAAAAAATCGAAAACCCGTTCGTACTTTATAATATTACGTTCCGTTAGGATAGAAGGCGCTTTAAATTTGTAACTATAAAGCGGATTTGTTAATTAATATAATAAGTTTTTAGCCGGATAAATTTAGTTATATATTTTACCGTAACCGAGATAATTACTGTAATTAAAAAGGTTATTAAGGTGGATAATACGGTCATAACGGATAATTTGGTAACTTTAAGCTGGGTATTAATTAGTTTCGCCGTTACTTTAGATATAATATATATAAATATAACTTATTTATAAATATAAAGAATACGAAATTAATTTTATTTAACGATAATAAATACGTAATCTTTTTTAGGCTTTTAAATAATCGAATTACGTTAAATATAATATAAATTCGTTAGATTAAAGAGCTAAATTATTAATTAAGAAATTTCAATTTGGAAAAAGTTTTCAAAATAAATTTATAATCTTTTAAGTTTTTCCAGTCAATTTAATCAAAAGATACGATATTTTGATCGGCGAGATAATATTTACCGAAGCAAAAAAACTCAACTTTTTAGTTCCGATTAAAGTATAGTTTAACCTGGTCTTATTAAATTTTCGAAATTTATAACCTTTTTAAAATGGGATTAATAAAACCGTGTAATTAAAATTAACATAATTTATTTTGTCGAAAACGACAGAAAACCGGGTTTTAAAAAGATGTCTTTGTATAACTAGCTATAAAGTAATTTTGTTAAAAGTAAAGATATCCAATATTTGAAAGTTTATGTTTTAAAGGTTGACGATTTTGACTAGCCGGTTATCTTTACTAACGTTATAATAATTAAACATATTAATAAAATCAAAAAAGACCGAAGATAGCAATTCAAATAAACCCGATAATAATAAATAAAATATATAACGGACCTTTATCTTAAAATAAGAAGGCCGGTTTTTAAACGGATAATATATTTAATTATAATAATTTAATCGCTAACTACTTTATTAGTTTTAGAAAAGGAAAATTTAAAAAAGTTTTAAAAGAAATTGGAAATTATTCGGTCCAAATTAATTAAAGTTTATCTAAACTTTAGTAAGGTTTTAAGAACTTTATAGTTATTAAAATTTTAAAGATATTCGGTTAAAAAAAAAATAAAAACGATTAAAATAACCGAAACTGAAATGCGGGAATTAAAGCTTTCAAAAGCGAAAAGATTTTCTAAAATCTTATTTATGGATAAAAAATATAAAATCGAAAGCTGGAAAAAAGCCCAGCTTTTATTAGTTTAACAATATAGCTCAATTAAATATATTACTTTATTATTCAAATTAGCAGTTAAAGTAAGCTATAAAAGCGGCGAAAATCTGATTAATAAAGTTATCGATACCGGAATTAAATTTAATATTATTTTTTTATCGTACGTTAAACGATCCGGATTAATAATACGATAAATATATTTATTTTTTATAAGTTTTAATTTTTAAAAAAGAATTCCGGTTAAAGGTATAATTAAGGCTTTTATTTAGTTAACCGGTCGATCGTTATTTATTTATTATCGATGACCATTACGTTACGTAACCGTTAATATTAATATTTAATTTTATAACCAAATTAAAAATAACTTCAAATATAAAGTTTAAAATAATAGAAAAAACCTTGGAATTTAGTTCGATAAAAATTATAATTTTTTTACTTTTAGCTGAAAAACTTATTTATAGTATTTATATTAATAAAAGTTTAAAAAAAAGTAATCGGTAGAACTAAAACCCTTTTATTAGCGAAAGAAAGTTTATAAACGAAGATGTAAATAAATATATTATAAGTCCTTACGTTTTTCCGATTAATAATATTTATGTTAATTATAACTCGATAATAATTTACAAAGTAATAAATTAAAACACGGAAAAATGATTTTAGATCAATTTAAATATAGGAAATTCATATACGTTTATTATAAAATTTTATAAGAAAAGATACGCGATAAAATTAAGAAAAAACGGATCGTATAAATTAATCCGATATATAAATCGAAATGAAAAAAAGTAATTTTAATCTATAATATGCTATCTAACGAATTAATACTTTTCGAAAACCCGGACTGGAAAACTAAGAAATTCGAAAAGGTTTAATAAATTATTAATTACCTTATTTTCTAGATTTATTATTATGTTATAAAATACCCGATTTATTAAGGAAAAGGTTAATGTTATCCTTAATTAATTAAGTAAAAAATTTAACCGTACCAAAAAAGCCTTATTTAAAAGAATACTTTTTTATAAAGAAAGTATTTTAATTTAAAATTAACAAAATTATGGTAAAATTAAATCGAATGTCGTAGTATATTATAAAACCCAGATATTTTCTATAAAATATAACAAGTTAAGGGTATAACGGTACCGGTTTTATTATATTTTATATGTCCGCGTATTTGTTGTATTAGTTTCAAATTTTAACGTACTTCATTTTATTTTATTTTAAAGTACGTTTATTCGTTATATATCGAAAATTTACTACGACGTTATTATATTTATCTTATAAAAGGAGATTTTTAAAGCGGAATAAAAAACGTTTATATATTTAAGTTAAAGGTTTGATAAATAATCGGTTTCTGTTCGGTTATAGTTAGCTTTTTTGAAAAAAGTAATATCGGTTTAAACGCGTTTACTGCTAATATAATAGGTTATAAAGAAATATAAAACTTAATAAATAAAATTAAGTTTTTTATAAAAAAGTTTCGGATTTCGTTTTTTAACTGAACAGGCTAGGTTGATTTTCGCTTTTGTATAAGGCGTTTTATATTATAATTGTTATAGAATAAACAATTAAAAATATAGTTGAGATAGCTGAAAAAGTGTCCCGCTTAATAATATGTCTCGCTCATTAATATAGCACGTTAAGTCTTTCCAGCCGAAAAAAAAGAGATAATAAAAAATAACTAATAAGAATTAAAAAGAGTAATTATAAAAAATTTAAAACGAAAAAACGGAAATATAACGTTTGCGTCAAGCCCAAACATAATACGCGTACTTATAAAAAAGTTATAAATACGTTTAGTAAACAAATATTCCGATTAATTTAATTTAATTTAATAACGTGCTATACAAGTACTCCGAACTTATAACTACTCTGGACGGGTTTTGGCATTTTCTAATTCCCGCATTATAATTAATTATTTTTTAATATTACTAATATAAAGGGTTAATAAAAAAGCGAAAATAAACCTGACCGTTTAGATTAAAAAATGAATCCCGAAATTTAATTATATAACACTTAATTTTATATATTATAAAGTCGCAAAATTTTATTTTATATAAACGATATACCGATATATCTTTTTATAGCAATTATATACCTAAATGACGAAAGTTTACGCCGACCGAAAAGAAAAATCGATTATCGACTGAAGTTTTGATTTAAATACGTAAACATTTTTTATCCAGCTTTAATAGATTAAAGATATGGCCAATATATTACTTATTTAACGTATTATAAAATACGTCGGAATTAATTAGACGTTAAACTTTATTAAATAGCAAAGAAAAAAATTCTAAATACGTTTACATCGAAAAATCGGTTATTAACGGATTTTACATAAAAATCTAAAAAAATACTTTATAAATAATTTGAATTTATTCGAGTTATTACTACGAAATATAATAATATTAGAAAAGAATATTTATAACTTTAACGAAATTAAATCTTTAATAAAGTTTTTTTATAATAACGGATGTAATAATTATTAATACCGAAAAACGTAAAAAAGTTAAATAAACGTAATAAGAGAATAAAAAATAAATTATAATTTTTTAAATTTTTATTTTTAAATTAAGTTATACCGCTATTTATTTTTATAACAAAAAAAATTTACGTTCAGTTTTAATACCGCTATGATATATTATTAATTATCGATCAAAAAAATTTTAAATAATAATAATTAGATAGTAAATAAATTAAATTTTGTTAGGATACGTATGGTAGCTGAAGGATTGTTAGTGGGAGGATCACTAGAGCAACGGTAGGGTGGGCGCGTCAGCCCCACCTATTTGTATGTACGTAGCTGGACCTTCGCACTCCCACACCTTTCCCACACACAAGAACATACAGAACTAGAGAGATCAATTAGAACAACAACAGTACCCCGAATTGCGACTCGTATTCTTACAAATTTAAAATAAATTTAGCATTTTAATAAATATATTCGGATACGTACGAAAAGTTCGCAACGTTTTTTTATCTTCCACGACTACGAAAATTATTATTTAATAAAATTCGAAAATAATTACGTTAATTACGATAATATTACGTTTTACAAATTCGCGTATTTTTCGTCTCGTCTTTAATCTTTTAATATATTTTATCTTTTCTTTATTTTAAAACGCGTTTATTCGTTATATATCGAAAATTTATACGACGCTATTATATCTATATTATTATAAAAAAAGTATTAACCGGTTTTTATAATACGTTTAAAGTTATTTTAACGTCCGAAAATACTTAATTTAAATTCGTAAAAACTTATTTTATTTTATTCTATTTTAAGAACGTTTTTTAAGTTCGAGATTTCTTTTGGCTGTATTTACGCTGATTATTTCTTTTTATTAACTTTTGCCGTTTTAATTTTTTTACCCGTAAAAACTTTTAAAAACATCCGTAAAGTAATAAAATAAAAACGTTATTTATAAAACAAAAAATAGAAATTATTGTTAGGGATTAAAATAAGATATATTAATAAAGATAAAGAACTAGAACTAGAATACAGAAATCGGCGAGCTGACTAGCTATATATAGGCCCGCCAAGACTAGCTAGCCATATATGTGGAGCAGCTAAGCTAATAGAGCTTGGAGCACTACATAGTCCTTAACAATTATTAAGGTAACTTGCCGATAAAAATATTTAAATTGGTTAATTTTATAAAAAAAGATTACATATTACTTTTCTTTAAAGCCGCTTTTTTTCGGAATAAAAACGTTTAATTATACGAAACGAATTATATTTCAAGTAAATATTCGAAAATTAAAAATAAACGTTTTTATAAAAGAGAAATATTTATTATATAAAAAAAGTTTTTTTAACTTAAAAAAAGGATGATAAAAAATGTAGTTCTTAATAATTAAAAGCGTCGTTATAAAAGGTTTAAAATAAAGAAACGAAAACGTAAAGCTTGTATTAAATCGGGATATAATGCGGGTATTTGTAGAAATAAATAAATATAAAAATAGAAATTAAAATATAAAAATAGAAATTAAAATATAAAAATAGAAATTAAAATATAAAAATAAATTAAAAAAAATTTAAAAATTTAAAAAAAAATTAAAAAAAAAAGTCTAGCGAAAAAAGTACAATTAATTTGAATTAATGCGATATGTTATTTTAAATTATTTAAATTTGTTGTTACGAGATGCCAAGAACTGTCAGCTAGCAGGGGGTGCACTAGTACCCTATATACGATAAGATTCTCTTTGATCGGAACATATATATTCCGTAGTTAGATTACTTCAAAAATTAAAACGCGTTGCAAGAACGTACGTCACTAGCTAATTAATATGACTAATATTCTTTATATTTAACATTTAAAAGTTCTATGCGCTTAATTCGCGTTATTATTAATTAATCAACTATTGCTAAGACGATATAAGCTGTACATTAATAACAATTATTTATACATTTTAATAATTATAATAACGATCGGATTAATAACGTTCGTAATTATTCATAATAATTTTAAAAATTAAAACAAATTCAAAAACGAATTTAAAATTAAAGCTAAAGGATATAATTTATAGAACTATATTAATCCTAATTAGAACTTTTTATAACCTATTAAACTTATAACATTTAATATAACTTTTTATTTTAAAAAACAAGTTTACTAAATAACTTAAATAATTAATACTTCCTTCAAAAAAGCCTTATAAATCGAAAACGTTAATTTAACGGGCCATTTAATAAATACCTTCGAAATAACGATTTAAGAGAAGGAATATACGTAAAAGAAATTTCGTTCCATTTAAAAGATACGGAAAAATAAATATATTACTTTAAAACTTTACGGGCTCGAATATATTACGTTTATACGACGTAACCTATTATAAGAATTTCGCATATAATTTAATATCTTTTCGGCGATTCCGAAAAAAGAGATATTAATAAAATAACCGAAAAACTAATAATTTTATTAGCAAAAAATCTAATTAAATAATTACTATATTAACAAATAAATTTAGTTAATTCATTATTGAAAATATTACCGTATTAATACTTTATATAACCTTAATTACTTAAAAACGAAACGTTAACTTATATATAACGAAACCATTACGAACCGGTAACGGTATAATATAATACCTATTGCCTTAGCTAGCTCAGTCCTCTGCTAGTTACCTCACTAAAATCAGGCCCTATTTTTGAGGTTGTAGCTGCGCCTACGGCGTAGCCGTAACTAGAGCTTCCAAAAACATATAACTCTAAGTACCGACTTACAAAAAGACCCACAGAAATCACAAACCTTAAAAATAGGGCCTGATAGTACGGTACAAAATATTAGGCGCCATAGCGGTACTTCTATATAAATTTTCGAAAATCTATTTTAGAATTTATAAATATAAAAACGATAAAAATGTTTAATAGAATTATAAAAAAAGAATTTATTATATATAAATTTAAAAAAGCTTTTTAATTATATATATAACTTTTCGATCGAAGTTAAATTAATAAAAATATTAAAAAAAAATTAAAATTTTAATTATTAATAAATTTTCCGTTTAAAACGTTTTTTTATTTATATTAACGTAATTATTATATAAAATATTTTATTATAAACTTTTTAAAAATAATTTAATATGGAAAAATTTTATCTAATTATTTTTTTATTTTTACGGATTATAATTATTATGTCGTAATTAAAAACAAGTTCCGGACTTAATTAACCTTAATTTTTTTATAATTATAACGTAATATTTATAGTTTGTATGACCGAAAAATTTAATATACGGACTTTTTTTATATAAAATATATTAAGGAAGCCCCGTATATAATAACGTAACTAATAAACGTATTATCGTAATTGTTAAACGTTTTTAACCTAACTAACTTTAACCTTTTTATAGCTGCGACGTAATAATTATAACCCGTACGGCCGAAAAAATTAATATACGGACTTTTTTTATACAAAATATATTAGAGAAGCCCGGTGCATAATGACGCGGCCGATAGTTATGCTGTCGCAGCTATGAAAACGTTGCGGTCGCCTATTTTTTAGACCTAAATTTGGCTATATTGGCTGTAATTGCCGTCGAGAAAATTGGAAAAATTCTTATATATATATTAGCTTTTATTCGACGCGTATATATAGTTATATACTTATCGGGCTGAATTTGATTACGTAACGTTAAATTTTTGGATTATTTAAAAAATATAAAAAAAAAGTTAATAATTTTGGTAACGGTACCGGAAACAAAACTTATTTTCTAAAATTAACATTCAGGCCTTACTGGCTCGTTACGGGAATATGGGATTCGATTAATTAATCTTTAGCATGATACAAAGTATATTAAAAAAGAATTAAAAAACAAATTAGCAAATTGCCTTAGCTAGCTTAGGCCTTTGCTAGCTCGTTTTCTAATTCTTTTTTAATATACTTTGTATCATGCTAAAGATTAACTAATCGAATCCCATATTCCCGTAACGAGCCAGTGAGGCCTAAGTGTTAGTTTTAGAAAATAAGTTTTGTTTCCGGCACCGTTACCAAAATTATTAACTTTTTTTTTATATTTTTTAAATAATCTAAAAATTTAACGTTACGTAATTAAATTCAGCCCGATAAGTATGTAACTATACATACGCGTTGAATAAAAATTAATATATATATAAGAATTTTTCCAATTTTCTCGACGGCAATTACAGCCAATATAGCCAAGTTTAGGTCTGGGAAATAGGCGACCGCAACGTTTTCATAGCTGCGACAGTATAACTATCGGCCGCGTTATTATGCATCGGGCTTCTCTAGTATATTTTGTATATGGGAAAGTCCGTATATTAATTTTTTCGGCCGTACGGGTTATAGTTATTACGTCGTAACTATATAAAGGTTAAAATTAACCAGATCCGGAACACCTTTATAATTACGATAATATAATTATCGGTTCCGTTATTATATATCGAGTTTTCTTAATATATTTTATATAAAACAAATTCGTATATTAAGTTTTTCGGCCGTATAAATTATAATTATTACGTTATAATTATAAAAAAGTTAAAATTAATTAAATCCGAAATATTTTTTAATTATAACGTAATAATTATAATCTATATAAATAAAAAAATATTTAAATAAATTTTTTTATATTAAATTACCTTTAACAACTTTATAGTAAAATATTATATATAATAATTACGTTATCGTAATTAAAAAAATATTTTAAACGAAAAATTTATCGATAATTAAAATTTTAATTTATTTTTTTAATATTTTTATTAATTTAATTCCGATCGAAAAATTTTATATATAATTAAAAAGCTTTTTTAAATTTATATATAATAATTTTTATTTTATTTTCTTAAATAATTTTATCGTTATTATATTTGCAAATTTTTAAAATAAATTTTCGAAAATTTATATAGGCATGCCGATATAACGCCTAATATTTTGTACCGTACCATTAGGCCCTATTTTTAAGGTTCCTGATTTCTATGGGTCTTTTTGTAGGTCGGTACTTAAAGCTACATGTTTTTGAGGAAGCCCTAGCTACGGCGCAGTTATAACCTCAAAAATAGGGCCTGATTTTAGTGAGGTAAAATACCTAAAGCTAAAATATTTAAAGCTCGAAATAATCGTTTAATTATAATCTTATATAAGAGAAATCCGCCTAAAAGGTTTTATAACGGTTAAATATTAAATATGTAGTAAAGCAAAAGCTAAGCGGCAAATACGCCGAAAGCCGAGGGAAAAAGCGTTCTAATTAAGATAACAAATTGCTATCGATTTTACAAACTTCGAAAAATAACTTAAAAAATAAAAATACGTTATTTTTGCGGCCGACAAGGATTTTAAAAAACCAGGATAGACTTTTTATAAATATTCGAATACAATAACGATAGTTTAAAAAAGAAAATTAATTTTAAAATATGTTTCAGTCATTTTTTTAAAAAATATTAGATTTAAGCCTTTAATATCGTATACCTAGGCCTAGGACGGAGGTATAAAACGTTTAAAGAATATAATCAAAAACAGCGATTATAATAAAAAATAGGGTTAAATTATTTTCGTTTTTAATCCTATACATTTTTAAAGCAACAGTATACCTATATAACCGTACCCTTAAATACGTTCTTTTTTAGTAAAACTTATATAAAACTTATTATATTTATTTAGCGTATAAAAACAGCGTTATAATATTTAATCGGAAACTTTAATAAGCTTATTTGTAAATATACGGCTATATAACTTACGTAATAATAATTACCGTTATAAAAAAAGAAAACAAGTTTAAAAGTTAAATTTTAAAGCATAAATTAATTGTTTATTAATTGCCGATTTACGAATATTTACGAAATTTATAACCCGTTAATTATTATAATTATTATTATTCGAAACGTATAATTTAATAAAAAAGCTATTTTTTAAATAATATTAAAACCTTATAAAACGATTTCTTTTACGTTACGGAAAAGAGATTACGTACGTTATTTTAATAAATAAATTATTTAATTAGGCCTATAATTATTTAAATATATATATTTAAAACCAAGTCTAAAAGCCAAAACGAAATAGTTTAACTTACAGATAAATAAATAAGAAATAGTTTTAACATAATATAAACGTTTAAAAATACGTACAAAATAATAAAAAATAAATTATTTTATATAAATTAATTACCTTTATATAACCTTTATATTCGAATTGTTTTCTTTTTTAATTTATTACTTTTATTAATAGTCACATTAATAATTATTACAATTATTACGTCGGCGGAAGATAAAAAGGTAACTTTAAGCTTTTATTATATTATTTAATTCAAATTAACGGTAAAAAACGAAAGCATTTTATAAATTAAAAACGTAAGTTTTTTATATGTTCTATATTATAAAATATTATTAAAACGATTATCAAATTTAAAAAGCCGCGTTTAACGTTATATAATTGATTTATTTTATAAATTTATTTAATAACTGGCTGGTAGATTGCGGAAATTTAAGGAAAATAAATATCCGAAATACGTATTATTTTAATCGGAAAAGTTTCGATCGGAAAGAATATAATAAAATCTTTAAATTATAAGGCTGGATATATAAACGTAACTTGCCGTTATCGCTGCGAAATTTAAAAAGTTAAATATATACCCGTTAAAAAATTCATTTCGTAAAGCTGAAAAAGTTTATATATAAAGTTATAAAAAATGTAATTTTGAAAAACGGTTAACGTGCCATACAAGCAAGCGTAACACATAAACGAACGTAACACTTTTTTAGCCATTCTAACTGTCTATTTTCAATCGTCCATTTTTTAATATTAATATTATAAAACGCCTTATAAAAAAAGCAAAAATAAACCTAGCCATTTAGGTTAAAAAACGAAATCCGAAATTTAATTACAAAAAGCTTAGTTTTATTTATAAAGTCTTATCTTTTACCTTAATATACCGTTTTATCGATAAATGCATCCGAACCGATATTACTCTTAATTCGCGGAAATTAACGCCGATCGAAAAAAAATCGATTATCGACCGAATTTTTAACTTAAATACGTAAATATTTCTTATCCGGTTTTAATATATTAAAAATATAGTTAATATATTACTTATTTAACGCGTTACGGAACGCGTTAAAGTTAATTAAACGTCGAACTTTATTAAACGGCAAAAAAAACTTTAAACGCGTTTAAATCGGAAAATCGATTATTAACGGGTTTTATCCGAAAATCCAGAAATATTTCGTAAATAATTCGAACTTATTCGGGTTATAATTATAAAGTACGGTATCGTAAAAAAGGATATTTATAACTTTAACAAAACTGGATTTTTAATAAAATTTTTTATAATAACGGACATAATAATTACTAATACCGAAAAACGTAAAAAACTTAAATAAACGCAATAAAGAAATAAAAAATAAATTATAATTATTTAAGTTATTAATTTTTAAAGTTAAGTTATACCGTTATTTATTATTATGATAAAGAAAAATTACTTAAAGTTTTGGTACCGTAATAATTTATTGCTAATAATTAATTAAAAATTTGCATTAAATATTAATAACTAGACAATAAATAAATTAAGTTTTAAATAAATCCAGCTTTTTAACAAATATATTCGGACGCGTACGAAAAGTTTGAAACGTTTCTTTATTTTCGACGGTTACGAAAATTACCATTTAATAAAATTCGAAAATATTACGCTAATTACGATATTATTACGCTTTATATACTCGCGTATTTTTCGTATCGATTTTAACCTTTTAATATATTTTGCTTTTTTGTTTTAAAACGTATTTATTTATTATATATCGAAAACCTAATACGACGTTATTATACTTATATTGCCAAAAAAAAAATTGCCGGCTTTTATAATACGTTTAAAGCTGCTATAACGTCCAACAATATCAAATCTGGATTTGCAAAAGCTAGCCTTATTTTATTCGATCTTAATAACGTCTTTTCCAAGCTCGAAATTTTTCTAGTTATATTTACGCCAACCGTTCCCCGTTAATTTCTGCCGGTTTTATTTTACTCCCCGCAAAAACCCTTAAAAATATCCGTAAAATAATAAAACAAGGATAATATTTATACAAAAAATCAAAAATTATTAAGGTAACTCGCCAACAAAAATACTTAAGTCGGTTAGTTTTGTAACAAAAGGTTATATATTATTATTATATAAAACCGTTCTTTTTCGGAAAAAAAAACGTCCAATTACGTAAAACGAACTATATATTAAGCAAACGTTGAAGGACCAAAAACAAACGTTTTTAAGAAAAAGAAATATTTATTATATAAAAAAAAAAAAATTTTGGCTAAAAAAGAAAAAAAAATTAAAAAAATGCAGCTAATAATAGTTAAAGGTAATCGTTGTAAAAAGATTAAAACTAAGGAATAGAAATATAACGTTTACGGCAAACCCGGATATAATACGCATACTTGTAAACAAGTTATAAATATATCTAACGAAAAAAAATTCTATTAATTTTAATTAAGGCGATATATTATTATTAAGTTATTTAAATTTTTTGTTGCGAGGTGCCAAAAAGTGTTACGGTCGCTTATATGTTGCGCTCGCTTATATAGCACGTTAATTAATTTTGTTAAAAGGAAATAAGTTTTAAAGTATATATAAATATATATTTATAAGTTCGATAAATATAATTAGTTACAAAAATATAAGGCGTATCTTGTCGTATAAGGCGATTAATAACTTAAAAACGTTTATAATAATATATACGTATTTACTTTAATTAAAAATTTATTTTAAATTTTAATTATTATTACGATTAAGTTTGATTTAGAGCTTAAGTACTATAACGTTATAAACCTCTTCGTTAATACGAATTTATTAATTAAATATTTATAAAAATATTTATAACGTAATACAATTTTTTTTAATTAAGAAGGTATTATATAAATTAAATGATTTATTTTTATTATGGTAAAAGGATTTTATTAATATACTTAAAGAATTAGAACTTAACTCCGTTTTTTACGAACTTTATTATTTTATTCGTTAAAAAGTAATTTTTTTTTTATAAATAATATCGTTACGGTTTATCGTAAAGAAACTTAATATCTTATCGATTGATCAATTTAATAGATACGGAAACGGTATACTTTTAATAAAATGAAAATTTATAATAATTTTTCGGTATCGAATTAATTAAAAATAAAGTTTTAAGAATTTTAGTTATTTTAATTTAACTTTATAAATAAATTAGCTAACTTAATTTCTAAAAAAGATCTAAATAATTTTGCAGATACGTTAATAATTAATGTCGAATTATTACCGAATTTTAATTTAATTTATTTAAGTTTTATTAATAAATATCTAGAAAAACGTTTTATTTTATACGTAATAACTAATACGTAACTTAATATATCTTTTACGGTATCCCGATTTGCCCGATTTAATTTAAACCTTAATAACGTATATTATAAAATTATTAATCGAGTTATTTTATACCCGATCGGGATTAAAATATTAACGTTATAGTTTAAAAATAAGAATTCGTTAAATACTTAAAGTAACGTTTTTTTTTTCTTTTCTTTTTCTTTTTTTTTCTTTTTTTTCTTTTTTTTTTTTTTTTTTTTTTAAA
>QJOA01000917.1:0-20739 GCA_004155915.1 Monosporascus sp. CRB-9-2
TTTTTTTTTTTTTTTTTTTTTTTTTTTTGCGATCGAAATAATTATTTTTTAGTTAAATTTTTTTACGTTTTATACTTTCCGATTTTTAAATAATATTGCGTAAAAATTTAAAAAGTACGCCCGTATTATTGTAACTCCGTTTTTTTAGGACATGATTTTCGTAACGAATTACGTTTTTTATTATAACGTATTTTTTTTTAAAAAAAAATATGAAAAATAAGATATAATTTGGAAACCTTATTATTAAATTAAAAAGACTAAAAATTTACGTTCTTTATTTTGATTAAAACGTTTACGAAATTTTTACTTTTTAATACGGTTAGATATAATAAATAAAAACCTTAAAAAATAATATATAAAAAAGGAAATTATTTCTTAAACGAACGCGATAAATAATTAATTTTTAAAGGCAAAATTTTTAAAAAAAAAATCGTATTATAATTAACTAAACTTAGCTTATTAATAAACGGTTAAAGGTTAAAAAAAATTTCCGATATAAAACTTTAAATTACATAACATAAATTTAAATAAATCCCCGAATTTAAAAAGATTTATGCATTTAAAAAATATAAATCCGAAAAGATTTTTAGATTTATAAAAATCCAGTTTATTTATACGGTATAGATCCAAAAGGATAAACGGATCTAAACGGATCCTAATTAAAATATATATGCTCGTTATTTCTATAACTTAAATAGTACCAGTTTATAATAATAATTAGTTACCTAAATTATCTACGGTTATTTATTATTATTAGACGTAATTATCTTTTTATTGTTTAAATTCTTACGATACCACTGCCAACATAAACCGTACGACTAGGTTTAATCATTGGTTAAGCCTATAGCCGTCATATTCGGAACGTAATTTAATACTATAAATATAACGTAATAAAGTTAATTAAAGTATTTCGAATTTTCCGTTCGTTAAGGTTTTAAAATTATTTTCCGAAATAAAGTTTTTAACGTTTCGTATTTTACGTTTACGATTTAAATTAATCATCTTTACCCGAAATTAATTAATTAAAGGGTTATTAAAATATCGCAAAGTAAAGGTGATAGGGGTAGTTGTTGTTAGTAAAAGTCTTATGCATTGCTAGGGTCATGCATTAGGTGGGGTCCGAGGTTACCAAATCCAAGTCCGCCAAAATCTAAGTCCATCAAAGTCCAAATCCACCAAAGTCCATGTCTACCAAAGTCCAGGTCCACCGAAGTCCAAAAAGTCCCAAGTCCGAGGAGCCGCCAAAGCCAATGCCAAGTGGATAGGTTATGGCGGTTTTTGGTGGGTGATCCGCGGTTGACCCCGTAGATAACGGCCCCACCCTGAAATATCGCCTTCGTATTGCTGGGCGGCCGCCCTATACGCGGAAAAACCATCATTACAAAAGTCCGGCTCTAAAAAGCAGGTAGGGCCAAAATACAACCCGGGACCAATGTACGGTCGCGGTTTTGGGCGGTGCATCGCCGTGGCTGCGGAGATATTCGCGATTATACGGTCTTTCAGGGGCGGGCACGGCGGCCAGCGGCGCGTCGGGCGGCCCATCCTCAGTATATCCTAGCGGGCTTTAGAGGGAATATAGAGTTTTTGTTAAGAGATAACTTTAATCGACGTTAGCTCGGTGGTGTACTATTTATCTAGGAGTGGCTTTGGTACGTCTTAACATAACTTTTTGTACCAGCCAATCAAACCGGGGGACTTTCTAGATGTATGGGGTTGGTGTGCCACTAACTGCGATTATCCATGCGAGAGTAATGTGGGAGGTGCAAGTGCTGTTATGTAAGGATATGTATGTACCTAACAAAACGGCGTAATGCAGGGGGACGGATAGTGAAAGCGCCGGTGATAATTTGCAGCCCGGGAAGGTACGTACACTACCTAGCACTTAGAAACCTCAGCAAGTTCCCTCACGTTACATATCCACCATCTCGTCCAGGCGCAAATTCACTCGGCTCTACGCCCCCACAAACGGCAAGCCTTGATCTGCCCGTCACTTTTCCATTCACATATTAACTCCAGGAGTCGTTGAGTAGGCTGCATTATCGTATGCAGCGACCTTGTTCACTGCGGGGCTCTTCCGTGACCAGGCGATTATCACAAGCTCCCCCCTCGTTTGGACACCCTCCGCCCCATTCCGTTTTCGTCTACCATCATTGTCCCCTCATCATGTCGCAGAAGACGCAAGAGCCCATCATCACCAAGGTGTCGGAGCTGCGCACGGAGGAGGCCAAGTGGGTCACACTGCGGAAGGTCGAGTTCGTGGACCAGGTCGGCAAGCCGCGCACGTGGGAGGTGGCGGCACGCAAGACGCGCGGCCGCGCCGGCGTCGACGCCGTCGCCATGGGCAACGTGCTGCTGCACCCTTCGCGCCCCGCGTCCACCATGGTCGTCATCCAGTACCGCCCGCCCCTCGATGCCTACACGGTCGAGTGGCCCGCCGGCCTCGTCGATGAAGACGAGACGCCCGAGCAAGCCGCCGTGCGCGAGTTCAAGGAGGAGACCGGCTACGAGTGCCGCGTCGTGAGTGTTAGTCCACTGCAGGCCGCCGACCCCGGCATGAGCAGCGCCAATATGCAGCTCGTCATGGTAGAGGCGGATCTGCCCGAGACTGAGTGGGGTGGTGGGGAGGGGGATGATGGAATGCCACTGCAGAGGCTCGAGGATGGCGAGCATATCCAGCGTGTCGTGCTCCCGCTTACTGAGCTTTATGATCGCCTCGTCGAGTACTCGAAACAGGACCGCATGATCGTTGCCGCCAAGCTGTTCCATTTCGCGGCTGGCATGCATTTTGCGCAGACGCAAAAGTACTTCTGATGAACTGGGGATGCTGATGACTTTTTGAGATTCGGGAGTAGCTCATGGGTTAGGAATTTTAGATGGCGAGGACAGATCTGCCTGCAATCTTCGGATCCCCGTAGGTCAGGAGGGTTAGTTGGAACTGCTTAACAGGGTTTGAGCATGGCGTTCGAGATAGAGTGCAGCTTTCCCATAGGAGCCGGCTGACATGGAATAAATGGGTCAGATTCGCGGTGACCCCTTGGGGCTTGAAGTTCATGGAGCATTTCTACATCTTATATAAGACGTGGCATAACCTACTTGATGAAGGTCTTCCTCAAATTGTAATGGCAGGATCCCTGAAATCATTATCTTGATCTCACGGACATAGCAACGGAAGCTGCTGAATGGCGTTGGTGACGGATATCACTTCTATCTCTAAAGTGAGATGGGAAAGAAGGGGGGGGGGAAACCCGAGCCAGCGGAACAGGATGTACTAAAAGAAACGATGTCTGAGGCCTGAACAAGCTAGTTCGATGGTGTCTCACCCATTCCTTTGTCATCTCAGCTATCTTCTCTAATACCTCTAGAACCGTTGGCGTAAATAGTTCCGTTACCACTGCCCCTTATGATGCCAAGACGAGATGAGTCATTCGCCCAATGCTTCGGAATCGATGGTAAGCAGGAGGGAACTAGCTACGCCCCGCGCTGTTATTATTGTACTCTAGCCTGGCGATAGATATTCCCGATGCCGTGGCGTCCTGCACTCATCGAGAGCCTCTTGGGACTGATAGAAAGCATAACCGGTCATAACCTTAGGCGATGTCAAGGTAGGACACAAGTTGCTTCATCGTGGCCATTATCTGTCAGTTTTTCATTTGCGCATCGTGCATTTGCGTTAATAGCATATTGCGACGTAAATGGCCGGCCGAGATGTCTATATTGTTATATAACCTTTCTTCTGACCAGCTGTATTGCTACTGGGCTAACTCTGGCCGAAGAATCTCTTCAGGCCATGAATCACTCTAGACATTGAGGGACATTAACTATCTCAGGCCCGCGCCATCATTCCAGAAGTCCAAGGTAGTAGGCGAAAATTTAGAGTCCACTCCCGCTGGTGACGAATGTTTCCATTGCCATGGTTATTGACTATATAGGTGCTGAGGGAGTTGATACGACTATCATGTTCTGAACGCCTCTGGGATTCCTGTCGGGAGGGGCTAGTGTGAATATGCAGGCTTAGTAACAGGTAGCAACTGCCCAATCTACGCCCTCCTTTTTCGCTTGGCTCGCGGCCACACATCTGCCTAATCCTCAAGTATTTAAACATGAAATGTTGACCATCGTGAGGCTGAAGGACCACCTGAGCTAACATTTTATATTTTTCACGAGTGCTTCCATCGGGAGAGGATTTCCAATTATCCTCATCGTATTGGTCGTCGATATTCTGTCCAGCGACCCCTCCCTCCGATATCGGCTCCAACTGCACAAGCAAGGGGCGCCATAGCCATGGGAGCCACTACACCACTACCGAACCCGCCCTTCATAGAGATCCCGGGCCTGCCGAACTTTCGCGACCTCGGCGGGTACCCGATCGCATCGCAGCCCGGGAGGGTGGTCCGGCGCGGCGTGGTGTTCCGGTCGGCGGAGCCGTCGCGGACGACGGACGAGGGCGTGAGCCGGCTCCGGCGGCTCGGCATCACGCACGTCTACGATCTGCGCTCAGAACAGGAGTTCGAGCGCGGCAACAAGCACGGCCTCAACCGCCCCGTCAAGGAGTGGGAGGGCGCCCGCCGCATCTTCGCCCCCGTCTTCCGCCACGAGGATTACTCGCCCGAGGCTGTCGCACTGCGGTTTAAGAACTACGGCGATGGGCCCGAGGTACGTACAGCCTTTCTCATTAATCCTCTGCCGGAGTGCCTGCACGTATATCAATGGAGTTCCCGGATGCTTAGCCTTTACCTGGATTCGGTGACAGATCTGACTGTTTCCTAGGGATTTGCACAAGTCTATATGTCTATGCTAACGGCAGCTACGGCGCCTTTGAATGAGTCGCGTCCGTATCACCAAATCATTACGCATCTCGCTGGTGAGACTTCGCCTCCCACGCCGCTTCTTGTCCACTGCACAGCAGGGAAGGATAGAACAGGTGTCATCTGTGCCCTGATCCTATCTCTGTGTGGGGTGGACGACGATATTGTCGCACATGAGTACAGCCTCACGGATCTGGGCCTCAAGGAACGGCATCAGGAGATCATCGCCCATCTCGTGCAAGAACCGGCATTCAAGGATGACCCCGACGGCGCCCGACGGATGGTCCTTGCTAAGTAAGCACTGCACCCTGTAACACCCAACCTTGGTCATCTTACTACCTTCGCCGGATACGGAGAGTCTCTACGGCTTTGAAGCAAAGCTGACATTATATCAGGAAGGCGAATATGGTACAGATGCTGGGCTGGATAAAGAAGACCTACGGCTCGGTGGAGAAATGCGTTTTGGACCTTGGCCTCGTCACACCAGAGATGATTGAGAACTTGAGGCGGAATCTTATCGTCGATGTGCAGAGCACCGAAGAGGTGGATTGGAGAGAGCACGCGTGCCTACTCCCGGAAGAAACGACAAGAGCCTCCTGAAAGCGATGACGAAGCAACCTGCCCGTGAGCTCCTGCAAGAGCGGGACGAACGTGCTGCATCTTCTCGACTTTCATATAATTAGACGCTTTAAGTAGGCGCTTATATGAAGTAATGAAGAAACGACATCGGGAAACCTACCTGTCGGGGCTGGCGGTCTATTTCGGTTGCGCATGGTGAATCTTAAAGCTGTACCAGCCCCTGTAGCTAGGCATGCTGGACAGTCAAACTGCGCTTGACGATTCTTGATGCCAGCATCGGTATTCTGGATCGGATTCCAGTACCTTTAAAGTCAGAGGTTGAATCAAACCTGGGTTGAAGCGAGAATATTCAACTCAGGCGGTTAGGAAAGAGCAGAGAAGCTTGTCTTCAAAATAATAATAGGGGTCGGGTAGAGTTGAGCCATATGCGAGTTGGAGGCTTTCACAGCGGTCATAACCGCGAGCCAGCCCGACCGATAGCCCGGAGTTAATTATATAATCTAAACCTGATGGATTGCTTTCCCTGAAGATATAATCAGCAAGATACAGTGCATTACAGCACGGTGTGCAATGAGATTGATAACAGTGCTGGGGAGCTTCTTATCACAGAGCTTACCGAGCTGCCAACGTCTCGTTCCAGTTTCCATGACGGACTGTCCCTTCATACTCGCGAAAACAACGAACAGCTCCCGGGTCAAGCCGATTGATCCCGCCGTGAACAAGAGCAATGTTCCAGGACCGCAATTGCGACTATATCTTTTGCTAGACGATTTCCCAATTCGGATTATACGGTATACCTTCTCGCATATCTGCTACCATCCATTCCTTCGCAGATCTCCATATCCTAAATTTCCGGTCGCGAGTAGCGACTCCGATAGGATCTAGGTATGGCGACCGAAGATGAGCGGTACCGACAATCTACACAGTACAGGTTGTGGTCCTTTACACCATCGCATCTCACATCTCTTCGAGAGAAGGCCAACAGCCTAGCGCAGACACACATCGCCAGCCGCTTGAGAGCAGCCTCGCCTCCAGTCGATCCGTTGCCAGAGTTCTTAACGCCTGCCGAAGAGTCCACGCTCCTCACTTTCTACACCGTCGAGCTGCTACGAGCCGCCGCATTCTGTCAGCTCCCGACCGATATCCAAGCAACAGCCGCCACGTTCCTGCGGCGGTTCTACATAACGAACTCCATAATGACCTACCCGCCGACCGAGCTTCTGAAGACGTGTCTGTTCTTTGGCTGCAAGGCGGAGGGGTACTATATGCGGTTATCCAAGTTTGCCGAGAAGTTCCCCAAGACGACGGGCGAAGAAATCGTAGCGGCCGAATACATACTGTGCCAGGGTCTACGGTTCGCATTCGATGTCAAACATCCGTTTCGGGCCTTGGAGGGCGCCATCATGGAGTTGAGAAGACTGGGAGACTTCGACGACGATAGGATAAATCGAGCGCACAGGAAGGCCAGAGACATACTCAAGTTCAGCCCCCTCGTCACGGACGCCTATTTCCACTACACACCCAGCCAGATCATGCTTGCTTCGTTGGCAATAGCAGACGAAGGATTGGTGGAGCGCATATCAGCGCAAGCATTTCCCGGACAGGGTGAGGCGGCCAAGGAGAGGATATTGAATGTCATTGAGAGCTGCAGAGACATATTGAAGAGGGAACCGCCCGAAAAGATGGGCAATTACTGGGGCACGGTGAGTGAACTCTACGGCGATACTCTGTCATTCAGCTTTCTAACGAAGACAATAGCCGGAAAGCAATGCGGTCATCAAGCCGCTGATCAAGAAACTCAAGAAGTGTCGAGACCCGGACCGGGTCGACCTTGTGGCCCTGCAGAAGGCCAAACGAGAGCAGGCGCTGCAGAAGCCCAAACCGAAGCCAAAACCTGGCCTTAAAGACGACGGAGATGTGTTCGGTGGCAAGATTGACGATGCAAGAGACCCTAAAAGGCGCAAAGTTGGCTCCAACGGTGAGGATGTGTTCGGGCCGCCTCTATGAGGTCATTTGCAAACATAACCGTGAGCCCTGTGCAGCCTATAAATATATAATATGCATGGAATAGGGGCCAAAGTGTCCTATCAACTGCCTCCTTTATTCAATCTGAAGTCGCGCCCAAGAGAAGAAGCACGGTAAAGAGGACGGGAACGGGTTAGGAGAACATCTAGAATCAAACCAACAATTCAATGGAATACGGAATTACAGACCGCGGTACCCGCAAAAGTCAAGCGAAAGGACCCTTCACTAAAGGCGTACATCTATCACTAACGAAAATTACCGCGCCTATCTTACAATAATACTTATGCTTTCGTCTCTTCATTGGCTTGGGCGAGGTTCCGGCAAGGACACAGTCCCCTTCGTGGAAAACAAGCTCTATTTGGCTGCATTCGGGTCCTCTCTTATCCGCAACCCCTTGGCCAATACAAATGCTGCCGATCCAGATATGTCGCAACCCTAGCAGTCTCATAGTGGCTATGGTATCTCGGGATTCTCTCCGCAGCTCAGCTGCTTGAGGTCATGGGCCATCACGGATAGAAGGATCAAGCAGGCCGTTCAACGCACGACTGTGCACTAAATTCAAGGCGATACGTGTTAACTACCGATCTAACAACCCACTTCACCAGATTCTTTCCCAGCATCTCCTCGCGAAACTCATCTGCGCGAGCCTCTGCTGCTCAACTTCCTCGATGCCGCCTTCTTCCCAATGCCGGCACTCTTCATCGCATTCCTTCTTCCCCGATATCAAGTCGGCCTCGCTGGGCTTGACGAAGCTGGTACGCTTGAGCACCTTCCAGAGTACGAACATGAACATCGCCCAGCCAACAGCGAAATAACTCGTTACGAAGCCCCGGACGTCGAAAGGCACAAGCGTGTCGTAACCGACGAACAAAAGCATCAAGACGCCGAGCATCAACGCGAAGTACGCACTCCAGGGGGCCCAGGGAGTGCGATAGGGCAGGGTGGCCGGATCCATTCCCTGCGCCTGACGAGCATGGTAGAATCCGATGTACGCCACTATCATCATCGTGTAGGACATGACAAGAGCCGTCGTGGTTAGGTCAACGAACCAAAAGAAGACCTCGACGGCCGAGTTGGAGGATACGAGGAACGTGATGCAGGTGACCAGTGTGACGGCGCCGACAGCGTACACTGGAACGCCGGCCTTCGTGCACCTGAGGAACACCTTCGGGGCTTGTCCATCTAAGTCAAGTCGTTAGCTACCTTAAGACAGCTTAGTGGGGTAGAACCGGGATATATACCTCTAGCCAGACCGTATAAGGTTCGCGAGCTAGAGTACAGATACGCATTCCCGCACGACCAGCCCGACAGCATGATCAGGGCGTTGATGAGATGCGGTAGCCCGGTTATGCCGAGGTTCTCGATGCCGATGACCCACGGCGACGCCTTGGCCGAGGACTCGCCGTCCTCGAGGGCGCCGAGCAGGCCCGGATCGCGCGAGGAGCAGAGGATGCCGACGCAGAGGACGCCGATGACGTAGAAGCCGACGAGCCGGTAGAAGATCAGCCGCGCGACGCGCGGGATCGTGTGCCGCGGGTTCCGGATCTCACCCGCCGCCAGCGCGATCATGTCGGGCCCCGCCACCGTGAATGCTGCGTAAATGACCACCTCCCACCACCCCAAAAACCGCCCCGCCGCCTCGCTTGCAGCGTAGTAAGGGTGCATCGCGTCGCTGCCGGACCAGTTCCGGAACCCGTACGCGTCGTGCTGCGGGTTCCCCCCGCTCATCGTGATCAGCGTCAGCAGGCAGAGCCCGAGGAGGAGGAGGACCTTTGTCGATGCCATGATGAACTCGGATTCCCCGTACCATCTGCGCGAACGGTGATGTCAGCATCGGATTCTGACTCACTTACACCTCGCGCGCGCACCATTAAGCAGCTCGGTAAAGAGAGGCCCCGGGCACAGAACTTACTTCACGGCGACGACGTTCAACAGCACGCACACGGCCATCGCCATGGCGACCCAGGCGGCGGCGTTGATGTCCGCGTTCCAGTACTGCATGACGGTGGCGACGGCCGAGTACTCCACGCACACGAGCATGGCGCCCGCGAAGAAGTAGGTCCAGCCCATGGCGAAACCGAGCGCGGGGTCGACGAAGCGCGAGGCGAGCTCGAAGATGGTGCCCCTGATCGGTAGGTACGCGCACATCTCGGCCACGCACAGGTTCAGCGGCCATACGTACAGCAGCCCCCAGAAGGCGTAGCCCAAGATCAGGGACAGGGGGCCGGACTTGCTGAGCACGCCGCCCACGCCAACCTGGTGGGGGATGAGCCGTCAGTACTGTGTGTTCCATGTGTTTGTCGCATTGGACATTGGGGGCATGTTGGGTAGTGTGTTCTTCCCGAACGCCCATTGCCTTCACTTGACTTACCCAGAGCCCTGTGCCAATCGAGCCCCCGATTGCCATGAGCTGCACGTGGCGCGGGCTCAGGCCTCTCTTCGTCTCGTTGTAGCGCGGGTCAGGAGCAGTGAAAACCGCTCCATCGTAGGTGGTAGTGTTGACTGGACTCAGTCCGATCTCCTTGTCCGTCGTACTCATGGTTATCTAGCTGACTGTTTCAGCTCGGCGAAGGTGCTTCGAACTCATATATGGCAAACCGATGTCGAAGTTTGATGAGTCGTCTGCGTTCATGAACATGGGTGAGCGCCATGGCTGGTATTTCAATGGTTCGCAGTCGCCCGGGGGGGCCGGCGAATTAAATATGCGATTCGTCCTCTGTCCGCCTTTCATGCAACGCTTAAGGGCCAGAGATAAGGACGCTGCGACAATCACAGCGATCCCCGGTCGGTGGAGTTGCACTACAGGTGGGAAGCCTTGGCATGATATAATGTGGAGCCCGCCCAGTGATGGACCGTAGCATTCGTTAATGAGGCTGATAAGAACCGCGGGAGTACATCCTCGTTGATAAGGCTCTCTATAGAGGACATAAATCCAGTTGTTTGTGAGAGACTATCCGTTATGTTTTACAGTACATTACTTACTCTCATTATTTTCGAAGCATTATAGGCCACCCGGGACTCCCGGATCTTATCTTATGGACCTTCCTTTTCCTGCGCGCTAACCAAGTGCCGGATGAGAGACTCCACCTGGTTAACACCTTGTCGGCTTTTAGATCCGGGGGATTTATCCGTAACTGGGTTGTATAGAGAGGGGTAAACAAGCAGCTTGTACCTCATCTTAAAAAAGAAATATACTCCGCCGTTTCATATATGAGACAACACTTTCGTGGCCTCGACAGGGCACACATTATCGCTAGGAAATGAATATGATCTCGTTAACCAGGTTGCCTGCCATGTTGCTGCCTTTGTTTGAGGCACTACTGAAATTTATATACTCTTAAGTAAATTGAAGATACAAATATCGATGTCTTCAGTGTCCCTGCATCTTTTCTTCGCTATCGACCATATATATAGAGAGAGGCTTAGCCTAAGTGAGTATGAACGGATCCCCATAGAGGAAGACGAGGATGCTCATATGGTTCGATTTTAATGGTATAACAAAGCGTGCCGGTGGTTTGTTGACGTTTACGGATTGGGTGGGAAAGAAACGACAGACATTATGATTTCACGTTTAATACAACCGTCTGAATTTTTTTCGCGCGCTTGCCGCGATACACTATGTGGAGCAAGAGACAATATAAGACAACGAATGGACTTTGATCCTTCTTTTATTAATACCTCTTCAGTTTACCTACGACTGCATCGCATTCTATTCTGTCAAGACAGCCGAGAAATACGAGACACCGTGAAAACCAGTGTGGCTAGGTTAGGGCTGAGTGCGCCGATAAAAGTGGAACGTACCTATATTGCCTGCGTGTTCAGTTAGGGGGCCAGGGGGCCAAATGTACAGGCTCAAGAGGGCAGGCTGGTATGAGCGGGTAAAATCGCCTCTATCAAGGCCTCAGTTTGCACCTCAACTGGTCATTACCGACCGAACCCATTAACGAATCCAAGCATCACCAGAATCTTCGGGCCCTTCGAGACCATGTACAAAAATATCCACCCCCTTAGCAGAATGGCGGAGCAGCTAAGCAACGTCTCTGGGGTAAGGCGTCAAAGCGCTAAGGACCGTGGTCCGGAAGGCCCTGACAAGGATGACGATGGTTATTACAATACTCAGAATCAGTGCGATTGCGTCAGAAAACGCGAGCCATGGGGGTCAGGCGACAAATCTGTGTAAAAGGACTTTTATGGAATTTGCGCCGATCGAGAGGGTACGCGTAGTCAAGGGCCACCCAGAGAAGAAGTATGGCGCCGCATCAAACTTGATAAAGTCGAGCTTGACATGTATAAGATCAGAGTCCATATCGACGATGGTGGGCTAATAGATTGTCTCAAGTGATGTTGGCCGAGTTTCTGATTAGCTGACAGTTACAGGTTGGGTAAATTTGGAGGTTTATGCATTCAACAGTGCGTAATTCCCAAGAGTCGAGACACCATTAATATACATACTCATATAATACTCTTTAGATGTTTCCCTACTGCAGGTATAGACAGCGCTATGCCGTCTCTGATTCAAAGAAAACTCCTCGGTTCCGTAACAATCTAATACTTTCGTATTTGTTTTTGCTATGCCGTTTACGGTCAGACCACTGGCTTCTACGGAAACTAGTGTTTCATCCATGTAGTCTATTTAAACAGATCTATTTGGCACAGAGAGGCTCTGTACCAAGCCTTGTACGGTGGTCCATTTGCCGAACGCCACAGAATCTTAGCATTGCTTGGTATGCACACTCTTTCCCGGTGGCTTGGCAGCACCCTATTGGTCTTCGGCTGGGATGATTTATCGTGCACCTTGAGTAATAACATAAATATCTTTCTTACAGGGGTATAAGTAATTGTTCCCCTGTTCACCTAGAGCCTCTAGACCTCACCCACCCAGCGTTGACGGTCCCCTGCGACTAGCCCCAATATTCGAGAATCTGGTAGAGATATGCTTAGAGTAGGGAGCTACTAATTTAGATACAGACCTCGTCTTTTGCGCGAAGTCCGAGCAACAATGCAATAGTTTAGTACATAGCTGTTAAGGCAAGTAACGGTGAGGCTGCCCAAGTGTATATGATTCCCAATGGCCTTAAGTTAACCATGCAGCAGTTACATTCTAAGCGGACGTACCGTAATGTCAGTCTTTTAATCCAATAATCATTGACTTCCTGGCTGAGAGGCATCGACCAGGAGCCTTCTCTTACCCCTCATGAACTCGCCATGAAAAGTAACATGGTTGTGCACGCGAGTGCGAGCCAGCATGCTTTCACCGTCCGTTCCCCAGTATAAGCAAGTGAGTGAATATATATGGATGTCCGTGAATAAATGAACTAAATGAAGCGAGGACCAGCTCTAATTCCCCTCAGTCAAGCTAATATATGTATGACCGTTGACCGTTGAGTGAAGGCTTAACTGTCGACGGGTCGGCTGCTACAGTAGCTCCCTAGGCGGACTCTATCCCTTGCATTCCCCCCGCAAACCCAGCTTGGCACAACTTGGTCATCTCCAACTTCAACCCCCACAGCTTCTAGATTCGGACCCTTGGCTTACCTCGAGACCATGTGAACGAGACGCCGAGCTTTACGGTTATTGGATCGCATTTTCGTACAACCAATGATAACGCTGACTTTCACTAAGGAGTTCTCATAAATGATACGTAGTATCCGGCTACCCACAAATGTTTTCTCGGGCGATGACAAGGCCGAATAGGGCTCGAGATCGACACCCAGTGGCCTACAGTACATAGATAAACATGCAGCACCTCCGCTGGGGAACGTTTCGTGCTTTCCGTCCTTCTTCCTAAGGCCCCGGACCCCTACCACCCCAGCTGGACAGCCTGAACCAAAGCATGGCAGATATCGAAGCAGCAAAGAAAGAAGGGCCTAGCCCGGCATATACTGCTAACGGTCCCGATATCGTCGACGATCTGAAGCACGAGCACGAGAACCGCCACGTCGGAAACCTCGAGCGCAAGCTCAAATCGCGACATGTGCAATTCCTCGCGCTTTCGGGCGCCATCGGCACCGGCTTGTTCGTCGGTTCGGGACAGATGATCTCGCTCGCCGGGCCCCTATCCACAGTCCTGGCTTACCTCATCACCGGTTTTAACCTCTTCTGCGTCATCAACAGCCTGGGTGAGATGGCGACCTATCTCCCTTTACCCGGTGCCGTACCCATATATGCAACCCGTTACGTCGATGAAGCTCTCGGCTTTACCCTCGGCTGGAATTACTGGTAAGCGAGCAGCTCTCGGAGTCTCATCTAGTTCTATGTGCCTGTACACCTGTTCGCGAGTAGTCGCCTCGCGGGCAAGTCGCATGGATCATGCTTCACTGCATATGTTAAGCTCATTCAGATGTTAGAAGGGGAAATCTCTAACTCCCGCATACTGAAGGTATCAGCTCGCCATCGGAGTCCCCATCGAAGTGACGGTGGCGGTGGTGATCGTCGATTTCTGGCCAAATTCCATACCTAAGGTAGCGCTGATTACGGTGTTCTTCGCCGCGATGGTCCTAGTCAACTGTTTGCCCGTGCGGGTCTACGGTGAGGCCGAGTTCGTGTTCGGTGCCATCAAGATTATTACCATCATCGGGCTCATTCTACTCATGCTGATCATCACCTGCGGCGGTGCGCCGGAAGGTGGCGCCATCGGCTTCCGCTACTGGGAGAATCCCGGGGTCATGAACGAGTATCTCGTATCCGGCGCACTCGGCCGCTTCCTTGCGTTCTGGAGGGTGTTCACCCAGGCCACGTTCGCGTACGGCGGTAGTGAGATGGTCGTCGTCGCCGCCGGCGAGACGGAGAACCCGCGACGCAACATCCCGAAGGCTATCCGTCGAGTCTTCTGGAGAATCTTGATCTTCTACGTGCTGGCGATATTCCTCGTTACAATGTGTGTATCATCTCAAGACTCGGGTCTCCTGAATGCGATAAACAACGACGATCCTGGTGCGGGAGCATCTCCCTTCGTCATCGCGATTAAAAACGGTGGGATCAAAGTCCTTCCTTCCATCATCAACGCCGTCGTCTTGAGCTCTGCCTGGTCCGCCGGAAATTCATTCTTCTATGGCTCGACCCGGGTGTTGTACTCCGCGGCACTTGACAGGAAAGCACCAAAGATCCTGACGTACGAGAAGTTTGGTGTCCCGTATGGCGCCGTCGCTGCCACCACGGCTCTAGGCTTCTTATCCTACTTGAATGTCAACAACCGTGGCGACGAGGTATTCTTCTGGTTTTCCAACCTCACCGCGGTTTCCACTCTCATCGTGTGGGCCTCCACCTGCGTCATCTACGTGCGCTTCTACAAGGGGTTGCAGTACAACGGGATTTCCCGAGAAACCCTGCCGTACAAGTCGCCACTGCAGCCGTACCTCGCGTACTTCGCCATCTTCTTCTGTCTCCTCGTGGCGCTGACGAACGGCTTCGACGCGTTCTTCCCGGGAAATTTCAGCGCCAAGACGTTCCTGCCGCCGTACATCGACATCCCCATCTTCGCCGGACTGTTCCTTGGTTACAAGCTCGTCAAGCGGACCAAGTTCGTCAAGGTCCACGATATGGACCTCTGGAGCGGGAAGGCCGAGATCGACAGTCTTGAGGGGACGTGGCCCCTGGTCGTTCCTAGGAATTTCTTGGAGAGAATCTGGTTCTGGATTGCGTAAAAGCTTACGCTAGGACTGTAGGGGAAGGATTTTACAGTATCTCGTTGTTAAATCGCGCTGTGACTCGCGGCAAATTGTGAGGATATGTAGGCTTAGTCTATATGTGGATGATATCTGACAACATCAACGACCATTATATAAGGGATACCTGGTTACTACTTACCGAAACTACGACAAACTCATAAATCAGCCTTTAGTCACTTCATACAAACTCACAAAGCTTTCTGTTTCAGTGTTAGGAGTTGGTTTCAAACGGGTAAACTCTTTATTATGCGAGTTTGATAGACCCAGTAAAAGATTTGCCACAAAAGTGACGCCGCCATTGCGTGGTTTGAAATAGCGTCATATATACCGCGACAAGATTATTGCCGCCGTAACGGCCGTAGTGGTTCGTAAGGCAACTTACTGTTCGATAACCCCTGAACCCTTATTTCAGTTTAGGAGCGTCACTTATCAGAAGCCATGTAATGACGGTTTAGCCCTAGCAGTAACCAACATGGAAAACTTCATGACTCTATTCGTAAGCAGGGCGGAAGGGTATCTCTTGCCAGGTAAGGCTCCAGTTACCCGTAGAAAATAGGAGGGTTCGGAGCATGTGGCCTATATGAATTCCATGTTATGGGATCATCGCGCCCCTCCAAACAGATTTTCCGACGCTTGAAGCAGGAACTAATGATACGTTAGCGCTATTATATATCGCTTTGCATTGGCCTAGAAGGTAGCCGTTCATCTCATTGAGCTTCGAATTCAGGCTTCTGCAGCTCTACTCACCCATTTGATTCCAGGAATTTAATTATCCCGACGACGTATATGAGCCCACTTGCTCCAGCGGCAAAAGAACAAGGAAGTGTTCTCCCTCCGAAACAAAAGTAACAAAAGCCAGCTTCAGTGACAGTATTCCGCAGCTTACCATGGAAACCGAAAACGCTTCAAAGTCTTCGTGTTCAGCAAAACGGCCGGTTATCGTCATAAGTCCATCCCCGCAGGCATCAAAGCGATCAGAGAGCTTGGGGGATCGACCGGGGCATTCAGCGTAGACGCCTCCGAAGATGCATCTCTCATAACCGCTGATAATCTATTTCAATATACCGTGGTCGTATTCCTGCAGACGAGCGGCAACATCCTCACCGAAGAACAGCTATCGGGGCTAGGGAGCTACGTGCGGGGCGGAGGAGGTATCGTCGGCGTGCACTGCGCAGCGGCGGCGATGCCCGATGATCCGTGGCACGGCGAACTCATTGGCGCCGTGTTCATGGATCACCCGAAACCCCAGCCGAGAATGGTGACTGTCGAGAGGCCGGACCACGTCATTGTTAGCGGACTGCCAGAGAAATGGCACTGGTTTGATGAGTGGTACAACTTCTTAGCAAACCCTCGCGGAAAGGTCACCGTGCTGCTCTCGATTGAGGAGACGGGTTATGAAAATGGGAAGATGGGGCCTGACCATCCGCTGGCCTGGTGTCGAGAATTTGATAGTGGTCGGACGTTCTACACGTCGCTGGGACACTTTGGTGAGGCTTATGATGACGGGAAATTCAGATGTCATTTATTGAACGGTATATTATGGGCAGCTGGAGAGATTTAGAGAAGTAACTAGTATTAGAGGTGGAGACCTGATGTGTCTTCTTACGCTGTATATTATTTATTATTGGCGTTCGTCTCTTCACCTGTGCAACCCCTGGCATACCACCAAGGTCGTAACTGGTTTGCCAATTTCCTGCGCAAGGCATCGTGTCACACTCAATCCTTGATTCCCGTGTGGATGGCCCCTTGCTAACCAGATTTATAGGAGAGGAAATATACGACTCGTAGCAATTAGTACGTTAGCTACGCGCAAGGGCCGGGACGCCATCTTTGAGCGGCGGCCTGGCTCAGAGGGTTAGCGGCATCTGAGTCCTATCTCTTAATTGTTTAGAGTATCATCGCTAAGCACAATAAACCTTGTGAGACTCTGAGCTCCTTTTAACAAAAGCTCGTTTTATCGTCTATAAGATAGAGCGAAAACCCAAGCCACTGTCACCTATGCTCCCGCCTCTACCCCATCTGCCAGATCATGTATCCGAGATGCCATGACCAAGCCACCTATCCAAATACTCATCATCCTCCATCCGTTTAAGCAATTCTTCATATCTCTTCCCCCTTTGATATCCCTCCTCCAGCGTTTTAGGGATATCATTGCAATCCTCGACGTCGTCATAAAACGTGGCGCCATGTCTCTTCAAAATCTCGCATCTCTCATCGGCAGTCAACGCCAGATTGATCGTCCCATACCAGTCGGGCGGTATACGGTCCAGATACGGCTTACTCCGTCCTTCGTCGTCCCAGCCAACCACATCCTCGGAGAACTTGAATACCCAGACCCCTTTTCCGGAAGACGGATACCCGACGTTGATGCAAGGGGGGAAGTGGAAGTCGTACGGCATGGACATGCCGCTGAGGCGCTCATAGTGGTGAGAATAGAAAGACAGACTCGGCCACCAGTGCGCGCCTTGGCGCATCATCGCCAGCGCAAGGTTGTCTTCGTCCGCGGGGTCCCTCGAGCGGACGGCGGTGTCGAGGTTCGACAGGTTCAACTGCTTGAGCTGCACCGCGGTGAAGTGCCCGAGGACGATGCCGCCGATAGACGGGTATGCCGTCACCTGGCAATGCAAGGGGAGGAATCGGTGCGTGGTTCAGGATTACGACGCCATGGTTTAGGACTACGGCGGCATGGTTTGGCGGGCTGTCTACCTCCTCGCTGTCCCGGGACAGCTTCAAAGTCAGACGACGATATATCGGCCTCTGTTTGGCTGTCTAGTTGACGTTGTTGAGCTTGGGATAGGAATGTTGGTAGAAAGGAAAGCAGTCTGCGAATCATCATTTAGCCTAAACAATGAGATATGTGGACTGAGATATTGCCGTTCTCCCAATGCAGGACTTATCTAGAATTAAGGTAATTAGTACCCGGTGACATGGATCGCACTGCGATAGTAATATATATAACGGCAAGTATATATGGCGGGCGTAGTGGTATCTGGGTGTCGCCTATTAATACTAACTTGGGAAAGAAAGCGATAAAAGGCTAGGTGAGGTAGGCACATGGGTATATACGAATATGGCAGCCTAGGGGACCGTACACACCCTCCCAACATCTAAATTTAATAAGACCCACCCAAGACGCTCAAGTATTCATCGCAAGCTTATCGTAGTTCTACGTATTGATACATTGACTCTTTTCACTAAAAGGACATAAACATCGACCTTGCAGAACTGTATTGTCTACTAGAAGCGGCTTTTTGTAGGCACTAGCCTGGTAACATTGAGCAGTCCCTCGAGGATACTCCTCAATTAATCTATATCTGGGACTTCTCTATATCGTTTGGAACTTCGGTAAATGGCTGTACTTATGCTTGCAGGGGAGCAGGCGTCCTGATTCGATGCGAAAAAATACACGTATCTCAAGGCCACAACTTACATCAAACTCTGCCTCCTCGATGGCCACAAGACCGGCAAGTTTCAACCCGGCCTTTCGATGTTGTGTGATCCGGGGAAGATTGACCGTCCCCTGACGATACCTCCTCGCTGTGATTTACCTCCAGAAGAGACCCTCGGATTATTGATGGGTCGGCGGCGTTCAAATCTTCCAGAATACGGTCGACGTTCTGAATTTTCAAGAGCAGAAGCCTATCGAGCTGTTCCAGGGTGATATTTTTCGCATCTTGAAGGACCTCGTGGTCACCGCCTGACGCTGCCTCGCGGACAACTTGTCGAGGGGGTCCCATGCGGAGGATTACCGGGTCCACGGCGCCCGGGGATCCCGGGTTCGCCGCCATGTTCTCGACGAGCGTCAGCAATCGCCGAGAAGACTCCTCAAGACTCGGTCCCCGCGCCGTGCCCACTTGGACGATCGCCGGGTCGGCGGCCATAAGCGAGGCGACCTCCGAGGCGGCCTTGATGCTGTCTAAGTTCCTGATCTCGGTTAGCAGCCTTCGCGACTTATTGGCGAGGGACTCGCTTTCCGTCTGGGACCTGTCTTCAACGTGATTCCTCGCTGCTTGTGTGTTAGCAGGTTTTGCGGCCCCACAGAAGGTTTCCCCGCTGTGGCTGCAAATGCACTCTAAGCGGTCAGGGTGTTCGGGCTGCGAGACGCGCGGACAAGCGCATAGCAAGGCGTTGCAAGCGCAGATGGCGGACATGTTAGGGGCTGATGTGCTGGAGCAACAAGACTGCATTGTGTCCAACTTGTCTGTCAGTAGGAGGGGTTCTAGGAGTAGAACGGATAGGTTGTGTTTGGGTTTTCCAGCACAAGCTGAAGAGTCGAAGATAGCTTTTACACGAGACACTTAGCTCGACGAGTTTGAGTGCCTTATGTGGTGGTGGTTGGTGGTTGCTATTGCTGTTGGCGGTAAGCTGAACCATGCCGACTTGCAGAGTTATATATTCGCTCTCATAAGAACAGTTGAAAGATATTGTTTATCAACAAAGCACTGTGCTATGACAACGGAATGTCTTCCCAGCTAGGGCAACTCGCTAGGCGACAAGATCTTATTGTTCTCCAAATGCGGCCTTTGACTCTAGAACTTCTTTATTGCGGACGACGGACACTTCCGACAGCAATTTCTTGTCAGCGTTGTTGTTCAGTTAAATAACCGAGCGAAGACGATAGCGCCTATATGAACGAGGTTTACAAAAACTTTTGATGCTAGATGTTGAGTTGAAGTTGTTGTTACTGTTGACTCAATCCATGCCTTGTCTTATCTACTTGCAAGTTGTAACATGTAAGGCAAGCATGTTCATGGGGATATTGGAGTCTCCTTATTGGCTGGCAGTTTCGTCATGACTCTTACTGGCCCCGCCAGACCATCGAGGTGGGTTGTGAGGGTAAATTGTGGGTAGCTTCAAAGCTTTTAAAGCAGGTCCACACGGTCTGGAAATGCGCAACATTTTCTATGGAGGGAGTCTGGGTTGAGCCGTAAGGTCAAAATCTTCTCTGCTCTCAAGGTGGTTGTCAGGAGATTGACACACTGAAGACACAGAAAACCCCCCGAATGTGACGGTTGTTGTGGCTCCTGTTTGGAAAATGCCGGCTGACTTTGAGAAACAAAGTTACTGGCACGAGCGATTCACCACAGAGACCTCCTTCGAGTGGTTGATGCCGTCGGAGACCTTCACGTCCATCCTCGAGCCGTACCTGGCACGGCTCGGCAAGACGGCACGCATTCTCCAACTAGGTTCCGGGACTAGTGATCTCCAAAACCAATTGCGCGGGAGGGGTTTCCACGACATCACGAACGCCGATTACGAGCCCTTGGCTATCGAACGGGGCCGAGCTCTGGAGAAGCAGGCGTTCGGGGACGTAGTGATGAAGTACGTAGTGGCTGATGTGACGCAACTGGGTTGCGAAGACCTGCCCGGCAAATTCGATCTCGTCGTCGATAAAAGCACCGTCGATGCTGTATCTTGTGGTGGTGAACCAGCGCTCTTGCGGATGACTCTCGGTATCAGGGAGCGCCTCGCCGACGGCGGGTTCTGGATGTCCCTGAGCTATTCATCCTCGCGGTTCGAGATCGAGCATCTGCCCTTTCAGGTGGAAGTTGCCGCTAAGGTGCCGACGCCCAAGAATAATCCAAATGAACCGGACGTATTTCACTGGTGCTATCTGCTTCGACCGAGTCTTGATCTAGACCGTCAATTTCTGGTCTCGTGTG
>QJOA01000918.1:0-20668 GCA_004155915.1 Monosporascus sp. CRB-9-2
AATAATAATAATAATAATAATAATAATAATAATAATAATAATAATAATAATAATAATAATAATAATAATAATAATAATAATAATAATAATAATATAAATAATTAATAGTATTAATTAAAAATATATTATATTTTAAACGGATTTAAAAATTTATATAATTAACTTTCGAAAAGATATTAAATTAATTATGCTATAAAAGTTAATTAAGTTAAAACGGCTAAAATTATAAAATTATTTAATTTACCGATAATATAACAAAACGTTTCATTAAAGTGCGAGTTTATTTTAAAAGACATTATTATTTTAAAGGGTAGTTCCGGTCCTGGCGCTAGTTTTATTACGCAAGGGAACGGCGTTAAGGAAAAGCTTATAAAAGAAGGGCCCAATAATAATAACAAAACAGAAAATATTCGAAAATAGTTCCGAATTATAATTTTTAAATATCAGAAATAAAAAGTTTATAATTATTACCGTAAAAAGATTTATTTAAATTAAAATAATTATTATAATTAATAAAAACTTAAAAAGATTTAAAAGTAAATATAACTTTATAACTTTACCATATATATTATATATACCGTTATTTTCGTTACAGATATTTTCCGACAAGATTTTTTATAAACGCGGAAAATATTTTAATAAAACTGCTTAATTAATAATAACGGAACAAAATTAATAATAACGGAACAAAATTAATAATAACGGAACAAAATTAATAATAACGGAACAAAATTAATAACAATTAATGTACCGAAATAAGGCTTTCTTTTTAGACGTACGGCCGTAAAAAGTTTTTCGTAAAAGGTTTAATTAACAAATATTAATAAAAGTACGTACTGGATATAGTTTAAAATAAATTAAACGATATAGTAAAACTTTTTTATATTTTTATAGTTAATAAAAAGATTATAATAATCAAAATTATTATAAAGAAGTTTATTTTTTAATTTTATTATTTATATTATTTTAACGATGAATAATTAAAGTAAATTATTAAAATAATTATAAGAATGAACATAAAAAATTAAACGTTAAACTGTTCGTTTGTAAAGTTTGTAATAAAGTTAAGATAAAAATAATATTTTCGAAAGATTTTTAAAAATAAGGAACGTACGTTAAAAAGTTATTTTGGTATAACGTAAGATAAATTAAGCCTGTTATTATTAAGGATAAGGTTTATTATAACCTTATTATAAATAACGTTAACTGTTACCGCGTTTTTGAAGTATACAAAATTAAGAATAAAATATGATAATATTTTTACTTTTATATTACGAACGTAAAAAATTAGGTTAATTTTAAATAACAAAATTATTAAAATTTTCCGATTTAATAAAGATAAAAAGTTTAAATTTAGCTTATTTAAAACTTTTTATAGTATCGAAAGGGTTAAATTAATTAATTTTAATCCTTATAATTAATATTAAAACGGTATTTTAAAAAAATATTTATATTGTTTAAAATAACGCTTACGTTATAGTTATCCAGATACGTATCCCAACTTATTTTTGGAATTACGTTATAAAGATAACAGTTATATATTTAACCGCACGAAATAATCTCTAATTAAAAATAAAATCAACAAACCGGATAACTCATATTGACGAATTATAGGCAATTATTTTATAATTCTAATTAACGAAAATTACCGAATCAAAATTAAAAAATTGGAAATACGTAACGTTAAAGGTCTTTTTTCAAGGTATTAAGGCGAACATAATTACAAGATCTGGCTATTAAAGGGCGGTCGCTTTTTTATCATATTACATACATAAATCTACAAAAAAATAAGTATGGTTAAAAGAAAGGACGAACTATTTAACCTAAAGAACATTATAAGATTTTTACCTCTTTATATATAACGAAAATTACGCCACCGACCTCGAAAAAAGGTATAGACGTTTATAATTGCGATAATAACGTCATATTAAACGATTAATTGAACCTCGAAACGAAAACTATTAAATAAAAGCGAAATAAATCGAAAACAATTAAGCCAAAATTATATAAATACGAAACTGTTAAAAAGAACCTTAAAATTATAAAGTCTTAATTCAAAAAGGCGTTAATTATTATTCAGGCGTTTATAAATTTAATTTTGTTAATAAATAAAAAACAATTTTTATAAAATTTCAAATAGTTATATTATTATCCGATAAACCTACGAATAAATATATATACAAAATATATATAACAATAAATTAATTATACTTAACGTTAATAATAACGGGCCTAATTTTAAAAAAGCTATAAAAAGCGTTAAATAAAATATGTAACTTAAAATTATTAACAAAAAAAAATAAAAACAACTTACAGCAAAAAATGTTAGTTTTTAAACCGGCAACCGAAATTATTAAAGGCCACCTAATAAACGCCAAATAAATCAAAAAAGTACACCTTTATAAACAAGTTAAAAAAATGTAAAGTTCGTATTTATATACAAAACTTTATTTAACGCAAAAATATAAATTATAACGAAATTATTATAAATACCGTACGCGGTATTACGGCCAGCGAGATATAGCATAATAGCTAATTTATTAGCGCTATAAACGAAAATTCTAAGCTAAAGAAAAGAAGGAAAGAAAGGCAAAGTTGTAAAGTGCGTAAAGATCTACAAATGTCCCCACTTTCTATGTAGCAGGTGGTTAGTTTATATAATAGCTGTTAGCGCTATATGACGGTTACGAGCCTTACGGTTTTATCCTGGTAACTGCCGTTATATTACCTCCTTTTAGAAACTTATATACGATCCAAAAAAATATATAAATCTTTATTAGTTATAGATACCCTTTTTTTCTTATTAATTCGGTTCTTATTTTCGCGGTTTTATTATTATTAAGGTAGTTTTTGTTAATTTCGTCGGTAGCTATTATGCGTATCCATTTTTATAAGCGGATCGGTAATTTAGGTACTTTAAGGTATTTTATATAAAACCGTTTTATTACGATTAGAACGTTTTTAAAATTGGTTACGGAATATTATATTTCGTTAAAATTATAACCTTTTTATTTAGCCTAATATTGTAGCTTTTTATAACGCCCGTTAAATTTTAATTATTTGATTTATTTTATTTTAAACTTTAGTTTACCGTTAATTTTTTTAAGTAACGGTAATATCTGGATTTATTAAGGTAACAGGTTATTGTCGGTTTTACGTAATCGATCGGCGTAAAATAAATTAATTATTTTATAATTTAATAATAAATCGAAAACGAAATTATATCCGCATTTTTCCAGGATTTTAAAATTTTTTATTTATTATAAATTTAAGTAAATAATCGGTATTTATATCGCAAAAATTTTTTACGAAAAAAAATTTATTGTTAACTTTAAAATTAATTAAATACCGTTTTTTATTAATTTATACCTTTTAACGTTTTTACATTTTAACGTAATTTTTTTTCGCAAGCATTTAAACGTTTTTAATTTATTTAACGATTATTAATACCCGTTAAGCTGGTTCGATTTTTGTTTTTATTATATTTAAATCTAACAAAAGTAAATTTCGGATATTTTTATTTAATATAATTTTTAACGAAATTATATTAATTAACGAATATTATAATAAATTATACGCAAAATTTAATACCGGTATATATATATTTTAATCCTTTTAATATTTATTAATATAAAAACATAAACGTTAATTTAATTTTTTAATTCGTAAATTTAATAACTTTTTAAGTTTGCGAATATAAAATGTTTCCGTAACGATATTTTATATCGGTAAATTCGTTTAATTTCATTAAAAATTAAAAATTAAATTATTTTACGTTATCGTTAATTTAAATAACGGATATTTTAAAAAAACGATATAAATATGGATAATATCGGTTAATTAAAATTTCGGCAACATTAAATTTTTTATTTAATAAAGTTATTATAATTTTATTAAATTTATTAATTAACGTTTATACATAATTATAACCGTAACGGTTTTTTAATATATTTTTTCCGTCGACCATAACGTAATTCTAAATATTTTTCGGAATAAGGAAAAAATAAAAAAATTTAAAGTTTTATTTTGAAACATTTTATTCCGATAATAATCGTAATAATTCCGGATATATTATTAAACATTTTATTTAAGCCGGGATCAGGTATATCTTCGTATTAATATCTTAATTATTTTATTTTAATTAGGGTACGTAAATATTTTAAATACGTAAATTTCGTAAATAAATGTAATACGGAAAAAAATTTAGCCGTTAATTATTTTTTCGGATATTATTAATTTGTTATCTTTTTTATTTAAATTTTATACCTTGTTTTCGTAACGGATAAAATCGACCAAGTTAGCACCTTATAAAATATTTTCGATTCGTATTTTAATCGGTATCTTATTAATAACAATAATAAAAAGATTTAATCGTTTTAATAAAATTAAGGCTTAATTTCTTTCCTTTTTTTTTCGGACTTTAACCGTAAATAAATTTACCGTTTTTCGTAACAAGGCATCTACGGCAATATTTTCTTTCCCAAATCGATATTAAAAAGTAATATCAAAATTTAAAAAAAAAAATCGGCTTATCGGATTTAACGCGTAAGAAAATGCGTTTATTTACAAAATATAATAAAACTTAATAATCGGTAATAACAAAAAACTTTTATTTTTAAAATTTAAGGTAATAATATTTAAAAATTTAAATTATAACGAACAACTTTCGTTTTTAAATAAAATATACCCTTTTTATTAAGGTTATAATTTTCGAAAAATATTTTACGGATTTTTATTCGTTGTTTTCTTATGATTACTAAATAATACTTCCAGTTACGTTATAAAATACGTTTATTTCCACTTTAACTAATCAGCCAGGTCGAAAAAAGGCAAAAACTAGAACTTCGTAAACGAACCGTTTTATTTTTTCGAAAACCCGTTATTATTCGGGTTTTATTACGAACGGAATATCTTTTTTTAATAAAGGGTTTAACGGCTTAACTATATTACTTTTATAATAACAAAATATTCGTACGTAATTATAAAATTTTATAAATAAACGGATTACGGTACGGCTATTAAAACTTTCGAATTTTTATTTTTAAATTACTTTAATTTTAACTAAATCGATAAAAATACTTACGTTTACTTCCATAATAATATCGAAATAATTTATTTTTTTAACGTTAAACCGGAACTTTTTAATATCTTTTTAAAAGTTAACTTTATATAACCGGTAAATAACTTTTTCGTAATATTCGTAATATTTTTTCTTAAAACCGAAATAAATTAATACGTTATTAACGTAAACGTTTACGTAATAATCGAAAAATTTATATAATTAAATATTAATAAACGATTACCATTAAATAAAGCTTATTTTAAATTCAAATAAAAATACTTTCTATTACAACATTCCTTAACGGGTTTTAAATATTATTAAATATTTTAACTTAATAACGATACGAAATTTATAAAACGTTTTACGTTTCGATAATTAAATATAATACCGTTAAATAAAAAAATTAAAATAAAACGACTTTTTAAATATTAATTTTTTTAACGATAATCGATATAAAACCGGCATTTTAACAAGTAAGGTTTTAAAGCAAATAGAATTAAGGCAGTATCCTTTTATATATATAATTCGATAAAATCTATTTTTAATAATTTATTTATTACTTTTTTCTTTAACGGAAGATACTAAATAAACGTTCGGTAAATAAAAAATCTAAAAATAAATATGGGCCGGTCGAATTCCAAAACCACGTTATGGTTAAGTCGGAAATTTAAAAAAATATTAATTTCTTTCTTCGAAAAAAATCCTTTTAAATAAGTAAAAGGTTTTAATAAAAGCTTCCGAATTCGTTTTACGTACTCCGAATGCTTATTTTCGGGAAAAAGAATTCTTTAACCGTTATATATCTTCTACTTTTACAAAACGGTTAACGTTATAACGTTCGATTTTTTATTTTCCAAAAAAATAACTTTTTAAAATAACGGAAATTTGCTTTATCGTTCCGCACGGAAATCGATTTTTAATTTATTCGTTAACAAAACGATAATTATATTATCCTTAACGATTTCTATCGCAAGAATGGTCGGCTTAATATCGTATATAAGCGGTTTAATATCGCATATATCCGGTATATCTTTTTTATTTAATATATTTAACAAAATAATAAATACGGGTACGGATATTAATATAAAATTATTTTTGAATTTTCTTTATAAACGTCGGAAAATTTAATATTACTTATCGGCTTTTTCCATAACGCGGTTACGTCGGTTAACGTTTTCCTAAACCTTAACATCGACGTACCCGTCCAGCAAATATTAGGCTAAAAGTTTAATCGCTAGTAAAAACTTAACCAAAATTAAAAAATTATCGGATTAAATAATATTTTTATCTTTATAGTTTAATAATAAATTATATTTTTCCATTTAATTAAAACCGATAAAAATATTATATCTAATATGTATAATTTAAAAAACCTAATCGGAAAAAAGTTATCCGTTAATTTCGAATATTATAATTATTTAAACTTTTACTTAACCGGCAAATTATTTCCGGTAATTTTATAATTAAATTAATTTTTTTAACCGGATAATACGAATTTATAATCGTTTTTTCGTTTATTTAACGAAAAAAGATTTAACGAAAAATTTTCCGACGGTTTTATTCTTTTTCCGATTTATCGGAATTAAATAAATTATTCATTATCTTTACCGTAATAACCTTTTTCTTATCAAGGTAATTGCTAACCTTATATCCCGTTTTATTACAGTTAATGCACGTATTAACCTTTTAATAAACCTTTTTTTCGGCTTTTAACAAAAATTTGCCGGTATTACCTAAAATTTTCGATTTACCGAAATTATTACTCGAACAGAATTTTTTATTTTTATCTTTTAATTTATCATTATCCAAATTGTATAATCGGGGCTTACGTTTTTACTGGCATTTCTTATAAACAAATTAATTATTATAAATAATTATAACGATACGATTACAAAACTTTTCGCAAATAACGTCGGAATTACGGTTATCCTTAAAAAAGCAGAAATCGAAATTTAAAAAAATATATTCCTATAAAACTTATTTCCATTCGTTCTTGGCAATTTTAACTTTGTAAACGAAAACGTTAAACTTAAAAATAAAATCGTAAATATCTTAATTTTTGCCGGATTTAAAAACGAAAATATAAAAAATTTCTTTAATAACGGAAACTTAATTTAAGTCGTAATATAATAATTTTAACATTTAAATTATTTCGGTTATACAAAAAAAAGGTCGTATAATCGATCGGTAATAAATTTTAATTATTTATTCGGCCTTTTTTTCCAGAAAACTTATTAAGTAAATTATGTAAATCTTTTCGTTCCGGAAAGTCGGTTTATTTATTTCGAACTTATTTATAACTTTACGGATTTAAATATTAAATTTAATTTTATTACCGTTAAACTTAATTAAATCGTTAACGTAAATTCTTTTTTTTCGGTTATAATTTAAATTCGCACTATTATTTTTTACAAACTTGCTAAAAATGAACTATACTATTATATTAATAAGGTAAAACCTATTAATATTACCGAAAACGTTATTAATTATATTATCTCGGCAATAACGGTTAACGTTATCGGAAAAAATAAAAAAATAATAACTTTATTTAACCTAAAAATAAATAACTTCGTTACGAAATCTTTAAAGTTTTCCCGAAACGTTCTGGTTATCGTTAACCATTTCGCTAATTAATTATCTATCGGGATCGGTTTTTAAATAATTTTAATTTTAAATTTAATTTAATAAATCTTTTATCTTTACGAATTCGGTTTCGTTTTGCGGTACGTGATTTTTTGCCGTTTTTTTTAAAATATTCGTTATTTGTTATACTTTAATTTAAAATTTAAAAAAGTATTTCGTTTTTTGCATTTTTAATTTTACCTTTAATTAATCTAAATCGCTTTAAATATTAACTAGCTAATAAATTATCTTTTTTAACGAATATTTAATCTTAATACTAGTTAATTTAGGTCTTAATTTTAGGTTTAATTTAGGACGCGTTACTTTTCGTCGTTACGTATCGACGTAAAAATATAATATTTTATTTATTAATTACTAAGCCAGCAAGAAAGGGAATAAACTTAAAATAATATTACGGCCAGCAAAATATAACATAATAACTAATTTATTGGCGCTATAAACGAAAATTCTAAGCTAAAAAAAAGGAAAGAAAGGCAAAGTCACAAAATGCATGAAGATCTACAAATGTTCCTACTTTCTGTGTGGCAGGTGGCTAGTTCATGTGGCAGCTATCAGCCCTATATAACGGTTGCCAGCCTCACGGTTTTATCCTGGTGGCTGCCGTCACACGCGGAATATATTAACGTATCTTTATAACGTTAATAACAGCTATAAAATGGCATATATAACAAATCAATTATATCATAACGTACCTTAACGATAACCCAAAGAAAAGATTTTTTATATAACGTTTCTTTAAATTATAAGAATATTTCGATACTTATTTTTAAAAAAAATAACGCTTTAATTTTATACTGGAAAAGATTATTAAATTAATAAACCCTTTTTATAAACTAAAGCAGGCCAATACCGTATAACCAAAAAAATCCGAATAATATTTATAAAGCACGATTTCCGGCCGTTAACATCCGACGACGCAATATATATCAATACGAAAACCCGAAATATAATTACCTTATATATCGATAATTTCTTATTTTTTAAACCTAATAAAAATATTTACGATATATAACAAACGTTATCGCGAGTAACGTTTTTATAAATAATCTCGAAATAACCAATTAATACTTCGAAATACGTATCGTTCGATCGTTCGAAATAAATAACGTCCGTTTTAACTAAAAATAATATATTGATAAAATATTAACAAACCTGGAAATAAATAATATACGGGCAAAACCGATCCCTTTTATCAAAAAGCATTTAAATCACGAATTTCGTTATAGAAATACGGCTAAAAAACAGAACATCTTCGATTACGTAGATTTTATTAATAAATTTAACGTTTTTGATTATATAACGCAACTCGATACGGCGTTTATTACGTCTACTTAAATACGTTTTATAAATAACCCGTTACCGAAATATCAAAAATATATCAAACGTTTACCGAAATATTTAAAAAATACTTTAAAATTATTTATTTAATGGCGGAAACTAAATAAAATATACCTTTATTACGTATATAACAAATTAAAGTTATTTATAACGGTTAACGCAAACTTTACAAATACCTTAATATAATTAAATTAATTACTAATTAGGTTTCATTTATAGCAAAAACCTCGGTAACGTAAACTTTAAAGTAATAATAAATTGTTATAAAATATACTTCGAAAATTAAATACGTAATATTAAATATAATAGCCATTAAAATAATTAACGTACGCATTTTTCTTAAGATTTAAACTTATGCTTAAAAACTTTATTACTATTTTTTAAAAAAAAATAATAATATAAAAAAATAAATTAAAAATATACTATATTACGAAAAAAACGTTATATGCGCGTTAAATATTATTATATATATTAAAGAATTCTAAGAAATTATATAAAGGTTAAATATATTAAAACGTATGAAATCTAATTAACAGATTTAATAAACTTTTAAATAAAATAATATATAAAAAGTTTATTATATACTTAGATTTTAAAAATATTTAAAAATATTTATAAAGAATTATTTTAATTAATAAAAAAAACAATTTCGTTAAATTTTCTTTATACGAAAAAAAAAACTCGTTTTCTTATTAAAACTTATTCCTCGTCCGAAAACGACGATTGTAGCATTTTTTTTACGATTACTCGAAAATATCCGTTTACTTATTAACTTTAAAACTTTAACTTTTTGTAAAATTATTTATATATTTTTATTCCTTTAATTTTTATAACGTGCTATATAAGCAAGCTGTATATACAAGCGAGCAGTACCCTTTTTTATTATTCCAACTATTTAACTTTAATCATTTATTTTTTAATAACCATAATATAAAACGGCTTACAAAAGAGATAAAAATAAACTTAGCCGTTTAGGCTAAAAAATAAGATCCGAAACTTAATTATAAAAAGCTTAATTTTATTTATAAATTCCTATTTACTACCTTAAAAACATGAATTAAAGATAAACGCGTCTGATTTGATACCGTGCTTAATTCGCGTAAATTAATGCCGACCGAAAAGAAATTTATTATCGAATTTTTTTTAACCTAAATACGTAAACCTTTCCGATTCGACTTTAATACGTTAAAAATATAGTTAATATATTACTAGCCTAACGCGTTATAAAATATGTTAAAATTAACCAAATATCGAACTTTATTGAACGGCAAAAAAAACTTTAAATACGTTTAAAATGGAAAATCGATTATTACGGATTTTATATAAAGATTTAAATATATTTCGTAAATAATTCAAACCTATCCGGGTTATAATAATAAAATACGATATCATAAAAAGGGATATTTATAATTTCGACGAAACTAAATTTTTAATAAAGTTTTTTATAATAACGAATATAGTAATTATTAATACCGAAAAATATAAAGGATTTAAATAAACGTAATAAAAGAAAAAAAAGATTATAATTATTTATATTATTAATTTTTAATATTAAGTTATGCCGTTATTTATGATTATAACGGAGAAACAATATTTTAAATTTTAATACCGTAATAATTTACTATTAATAACCGATTAAAAATTTATATTAAATAATAATAGCTGGATAATAAATAAATTAGGTTTTGAATAAATTTAATATTTTAATAAATATATTCGAAAGCGTACGAAAAATTCGAAACGTTTTTTTATTTTGGACGGTTACGAAAGTTATGATTCGATAAAATTTAAAAAATATTATGCTAATAATAATATTATTACGCTTTATATACCCGCGGATTTTTCGTACCGGTTTTAACCTTTTAATATATTTTAATTTTTTCGTTTCGAAACGCGTTTATTAACGGTATATCGACAACTTAATACGACGTTATTATACTTATATTGCTAAAAAAGAAAATTCTCGCCGGCTTTTATAACGCGTTCTAAGCTATTATAACATCCAATAATATTAAATTTAAATTCGCAAAATCTAAATTTGTTTTATTCGATCTTAATAACGTTTTTTCCGAATTAAAAGTTTTTTTAATTATGCTTACGCTAACTGTTTCCCCGCTAACCTTTACCGGTTTTATTCGTTTTCCGCCCGCGAAAATCTTTAAAAATATTAAGAAAATAATGAAATAAAAACGTTATTTATAAAAAAGAATTAAAAATTAACAAGGTAATTCATTAAAATAAAAAATAATTAAATCGGTTAATTTTTTAACTAAAAATAACTTATTATTTTTATACGAAAATATTTTTCTTCGCAAAAAAGTTACTTAATTACGCAAAACGAATTATAGTTTAAACAAACGTTATAAAATTAAAAATAAATGTTTTTTTTAAAAAAAAAGAAATATTTATTATACAAAAAAAAAATAAGCTTTTTTGGTCTAAAAAAAGGTAATAAAAAATATAGCTAATAACAACTAATAAGGGTTATCGTAAAAAGGTTAAAATTAAAAAAACTGAAATATGGCGTTTACAGTAAGCTCGGATATAATACACGTACTTATAACGAAGTTGTAAATACGTTTAGTAAAAAAGAATTTGATTAATTTTAATTAATACGATATGTTATTATTAAGTTATTTAAATTTGTTATTATAAGGTGCTAAAAAGTGTACAGTTTGCTTATATATATAGCTGGTTTGTATAGTACGTTATATTAAATTAAAATTTAATAATTCGGTAATAATTAACTACGATATATAACTTATAATTAATAAACGTTTTTAAACCTACCGGATTAAAAACTTTACTTTTTAAATACCTAAAAATAAAAGAATTTAAAAAGTAGTAACCTTAATTATTTATTAATTTGTTAATAGAAAATAAGTTATTTATTTACAATCAAAAATTCTTTGAAATAGTAGGCTGGCACGATACAGCTGTTTCTACATACTGACAACCAGGCAGCCCTGGAGCGTTTCGAAAAAAGTGGGCTCCGTTAACCAACGCATCCGTAACGGTACGGTAAAATAATAAGGCCGGCTAATTAATGTAATAATTAAAATGTTAGCTTTATTAATACAAAAAAAACAAAATAGCCGTAAGACTGGCGAGGACTCGGAAAGATGCCAGCCTTTTATGCGCAGTTAAGGTTTGCCGTTAAGGTTTGCCTTTAAGGTTTGCCTTTAAGGTTTATCCTTAAGGTTTACCGCGTAAAGCTTAACATTTTTTAAGTTATATTGTTTAACCCTGCCGAACCGTGGAGCCAGCGAGCATAAGGTTTACCAGGGTCGAAGCTTATCGGCAACCACGTATATAAACCTCTCAAGCCGACATCAGTCGAGAAATTACGTACTTACGGGGGCCCAGCAGTCGGCTTTAAAATAAGGCTTTATACGACCGAGATATTAATCTATCCTAACCGTAAAACCATTAATTAATTATCGTATTCGAAGATATTGGGTATAGTATTTATCGTACAAATTATATCGTATAATAATTTTCTATATATTTGGCTCAGCTTGAAAAACAAGGCTTGAACCTATTTAACCTTGCATTAATACAAAAAATAAAAATTTAATTTCGGATTATGTAATAAATTATTTTTGTCGATTATTTTATAATTCTATTATTTTTTATTTCTTGTTTTAAAATTTTCCATATAAAAGTTAAAATTTAATTTTTAAACATATTAAATAATTAATTTTCTTAAAGTTTTATAATATACATATTACGCAAAAAGGCGCATTAAAATCTGGTACGTTAATATATACCTAATTGGTTAGCTCGTATAAGGCTTACCTTAACGCGTTTGTACTAAACCCATATACCTTACCTATATTTAATATTTCTGCATATAACATAAATTATTCTTACCCTTTTTATACATCGTTAATAATATATACATCGTTATAATAATAACATTTAATAAAGCATTACGTATCTTTATAAAACGTTAAATATTTTATAGTGTAATTAAAATATAAAACTATACTTTTCCTTTTATTTTAGTAAATAAATTTCACTATTAACGTAGAATTTTTAAACAGTATCTATTATTATACAGCTTAATAAATTATTAATGTTTTGACGATTTTCTTTTTTTATTTATAACGTTTATAAAAGTTCCGTCTTTATTTAAATAATAAGCTATTTATATTTCAAATAACTCGTATTAAGCTAGAACACAAATTTTAAAGCCGGGATTATCGAGTTTTCTTGGAATAATAATATTATAAAATAACTTTTATATTATTATATACTATATTTATATAAGATAATAACGTATTAGATAAGCGAACGAGCCAGATAAGCGAGCGAGCCGTTTTTGGCATTTTGTAACAATAAACTTAAATTAATTTAATATAATACTTTAAATCGATTAAAATTAATCGGATTTTCTTTATAAGTACGCGCATTATATTCGAGCTTACCGTAAATGTTATATTTCGGTTTTTTGTTTTAACTTTTTTGCGATAAATATTTTTAGCCGTTATCGGCTAACGTATCACACTATTAAACGGACCAAACCAGTAAACGAATTAAAATCTTACACTTTGTAATAATTAATTTAAATTACTTAACTATAATACTTTAAATCCATTCCAATTAATCGAATACTTTTTTGCTAATTATTTTTAGCGCTTTTAAATAAATGTACGTATTATTTTAAAATCTATTACGGACGCTATATTGCTCTTCCTTCCTGCCAACCCGCTCGTAACCGACTAATTTTAGCAATTATTAATAACAATTTTTTGCCATAACCTTTTTTGCTGGCTAAAAAAACTTATTTATTTTATATAACAAATATTTATCTTTTTAGGAAACGTTTATTTTAATCGTATAATTATGTAAATCTCGAATTATTGCGAAATCAAATACGATACGCCTTATTATACGCCTTGCGAAACGCCTCGTACGGACCTTTTATACTCCCTAACGCGTTTTTAACGTACTTTCAACGCGTCCTATAACACGTTTTCCGACGTATATTTTTAACGTATTAAAGCCGAATAAAAAATGCTTACGTATTTAAGTTAAGGATTCGGTCGAAAATAATTATTTAATCCGTCGGCTTTAGGTCGTACGAAATAGGAGTAATATTAACTTAAAAATTTTAAAAATGGTTAGTTACGGATGAGTGAAAAGAAAGGAATGATAATATAACGTTTATAATAGAATTTAATATAATACGTATAGTTATTAAAAAGCTGTAAATACGTTTTACGAAAAAGAATACGATTAATTGAAATTGATTTAATATGTTATAGTTAAATTATTTAGATTAATTGTTACGAAATATGAGATTTTGGTCCGTTTATTGGTTTGGTCTGTTTAATAGTGTGGTACGTTGTACTTTTTATTACTCCTTTTCTTTTCGGCTAAAAAAGTTCGTCTTTTTTATATAATAAATATTTTTTTTAAAACGTTTGTTTTTGACTTTTCGGCGTTTATTAAGCACGTAATTAATTTACTTAATTAACTCGCTTTTTATTTAAGCAAAATAATTTTATATTAAAATATTAAATAATTTTTAATTAAAAAATTAACCGATTTCATAATTTTTTATCGGCGAGTTACTTTGGTAATTCCCAATTTTTTTTAAGTAACGTTTTTATTTCGTTATTTTATAAATATTTCTACAGGTTTTCGCAGTTAAAGAATAAATAAAACTAATAAAGGTAAATAAAAGAAATGGTTAGCGTAAGTATAATTTAAAAAAAATTCGAAAAGGATTTTATTAAAATCGAATAAAATAAGTTTAATTTTTGTAAATTCAAATTTAATATTATCGGACGTTATGGTAATTTTAAACGCGTTATAAAAATCGAAAAAAAGTTTCTTTATAATATAAATATAATAGAATCCTATTAAATTTTCGATATAAAACGTATGAACGCCTTTTAATACGGAAAAACAAAATACGTCGAAAGATTAAAGCCGATAAAATATAGATATATATAACGTAATAATACCGTTATTCGCGTAATATTTTTCGAACTTTATCGAATAATAATTTTCGTAACCGTCGAAGATAAAAAAACGGTTTTATTTTTTTCGTACGCGTCCGTATATATATATCGAAATATTAAATTTAATTATTATCTAGTTATTATAATTTATACCGAAGTTTTAATCGGGTAATAATTAATATTTTCGATATTAAAAATTAAAGTAATCTTTTTATTGAAATAATAAATAAAAATAAAACTTAGCTTTATAAATTAATAACTTATATAATTATAATTTATTTTCGATTTTTTTTATTAAGCTTATTTTAATTTTTTACGTTTCTTAACATTTATAATAATTATATCCGATATTATCAAAAGCTTTATTAAAAAGCTCGTTTCGTTAAAATTATAAATATTCTTTTTTATAATACCGTATTTTACGATTGTAACTTAACTAAGTTCGAATTATTTACGAAATATTTTCGAATTTTCGTACAATATTTTTAATAATGAAATTTTTCGATTTAAACGTATCGTAAATCTTTTTGCCATTTAATAAAATTCAACGCTTATTTAATTTTAACGCGTATTATAACGCGTTAAATAAATAATAAATTTGCTATATTTTTAACGTATTAAAACCGGACAAAAATCGTTTACGTACTTAGGTTAAAAATTCGCTCGATAATCGACTTTTTTTCGGTCGGTATTAAATTTCGTAAATCAAGGATAATATCGGTTCGGCCGTATTAATCGTAATATCGGACTTTTAAAGTAAATTCGAAAAAGTTATATATAAAATATAACTTTTTAAAGTTAAATTTAAAGTTTCGTTTTTTAACTTAAATAACTAAATTTATTCTAGCTTTTTTTATACAACGCTCCATATTATTAATAATAATAAAAAATCTATAATAAAGTTAAAAGGTTAAAAATTTAAAAAAGTAGCTCGCATACTTATCTCGCTCGTTCGCTTATCTGATAGGTTATTTATTTTTAAAATATAAAACTTGCGTATTATTTTTACATTCATTTAACGGATATATTATACCGTTTAAAAATAGCTCAAATTAGTATTTTTAATATTCAACTCGAAGTCTTTTATAAAAGGGTTTTTATAATTTAAAAAAGAAATCAGGTAATAATAAAACAAATTTGAATTTATTTAATATATATTAACCAATATTTTTTACAAATATATATATCAATTACGATGAAAAAGACTCTATATAATCTTTAAAATATATATCGTCTTATATATAAGTGTAAAAACGTAACTTCTTTTTAAGAAAAAAGTATAAATAATATAGTATTATATTTATTTCTTTAATTAATTAACGTGATATTTTCTTATTAAATTTACTTATAAAACCTTTATTTCAACTTTGTATTAATTATTAAATAATTATTTCAAATAAATCCTAACTAATAGATTAAACGGTAACGCATTATATTATCGAACGAGTTAAACTATCGAAAAAGCCGTTTTTTGGTACCTTGTAATAATGGATTTAAATAACTTAATCATAAAATAGTGCATAAGCACAGTATAAAAGGTATAATCTGCTAAGTATTTTTTATTAAAGTTGTATATATTTTTATTTAGTTATTCTATTTAATTAATTCAAATCGACCGTACTTTCTTTCGCTAACCGTTTTAATTACTTTATAACAAATATATATATATGATATTAAGAGTTGTTATAGACGTTTTATTACTATTCTTTTTTTGCTAACTTATATATAACCGATTAGCCTTTAACGTATTTAAGTTAATATTAATTTTATTTTCTCCGAATTAAAGCTAATCGGCGAAAAACCTATTACAAATCGAGTATTTAATTTAAATATATAAGCTTCCTTGTTTAAATGTAATACGTTAAAGATATATATTATAAAATACGTAAAAGAACGTATTAAGAAGCGTAATAAAAGCGTATTAAATGGCGTATTATAAGGCGCGTTACGGAGCGTATAATAAAGCGCGTAAAAATGTTATAAAGCGTATTGTAATACATAATTTCGTAGTAACTCGATTTTATATATTTAAATATTTAAAATGGAATTTTAATACAAAAAAGAAAATTTATTATAAAGAATACACAAGTTTTTTAGCCGGCAAAAAGGTGGTAACAAAGAAAATGCTACTAATAACTACTACAAGCAGTCGTTATAAAAAGGTAAAAAGAAACAATTATAATAAACGTCCGTAATAAGCCTTCATATAATATGTGCATTTATTACAAGGCTGTAAAGACGGTTAACGAAAAGAAATACTGTTAATTTAACTTAAATATATTATAGTTGAATTGTTTGAATTAATTACGACAAGATGGCAAAAAACGACCTGGTCGGTAGTTTAACTTGTTACATGGTATAATACTTTACGTTAAAATAAAAATTAAATTTATTTATAAAGGTCTTTCTATACGAATTAAGGGTAAATTATTTATTATAAAGATTTTTAACTTTATTTAATTTAATAGATATAAATTTACGATATTTTAATTAATTAATTAAAACGTTAATTAGATTATATTTATAACTTTAATTATACTTTTGCTTTTTGTTTAAAATTAGTTAACGAGCTTATTCTTAAAATTTGATATTAGTTAAATTATATGAATTAAACTCTATTTTATTTCATTTTCATCTATAACTGAATTCTCTCTTCATCTTTTTTAAAAAGGGTTTAAGTTTTCGAAACTCAGGTGGGTTGTTGAGGGGGTGAGGCATTGATGGGATGATTGACTTACATTCTCGGAGCAAGACAGGATCAGACAACTGGCAGACATGTCAACCATTAGGCGATTTAGGTACATATATTGTACGGCAGAGGCACGCCCCAAGGCGCCTTCCATTCATGTATACTAGTAATTTGGGCGTTACAAGATGGGATAGAGGTCACGGCTGGTCAGGTTCTTCAAGGCCTGGCGAAGTGGGGGGAAGCATGAAGGGCTGCCGGTCAACTTGATGGGCAGTTGAGAATCAGTAATGGTACTGTGGCATCTACTGGATGAGTGCCAGGTAATGTAAGTGAGAAATAGACAGATCCTTACAAGAGGTCATCTAAGTTCAGAGCATCTTCACTCGAAAATCTTTGTATATACGTAAGGCAAATGAGGGAAAGTGAGGTTTATTTAGAGTCCGGTCGGAAGAGAAAGACCAGGGATACAAATCTCGGGAAGTGATCAACCATCCTTCAGTTTCCAATAAAACGTCCCGGTTCCCGCTACAGTTGGCATTGAAACGAAATTCTGCAACCCACGCCATCGGTGTCTGGAAATTTGTAACACGCCATCCTCTCTAGCGGATAATCCTGGCCAGAGTACGACAGGCGGCCATTTGGTCGATAAAAGGAATCGACATAGAGGTCCACGTAGTGAGGAAGGTTGCCCTTGAGGACGATCTTGGGGTTGTGGGGGTCTGTCTCGTAGACCTGTAAGACGTTGCAGCTCGAGTCGTATAGCGTAGCAATCCGGTATTCGTTTCGTGTGGTGCCGTCACTCGTTGCCATATATACCGTGCAAGATTCTGGACCGGTCCCAGTACATTTATCCCAGCTGAAGCCCTGACGCTCCTGAAGAGTGGTCTCCGAGAAGGCCGGAGAAGCAGCAGCCTTCAGCACGGGTACGCTGAGGATAATGTTGGTTAATGCTACGCAAAGCTTCATTGTACCGAATGTATATAGACGTAATTATGGCAAGGATTTGACTGTATGGAAGGTAGAACATATAGGATTGTCCTAATGATGCTGGGAAAGTTAAGGAGGTTAAGCAAACGGAAAGTGAGGTATTTATGTATTGATACTGGTATTGATTAGGCAAAAGCCCAGCTCTCCCGCCAGGTGAAGGGAACTTACGGATCCCGGAGGGCTAGGAAGGTCTTTTTGACATGGGTGCCTCTTACATACCACCAAGTTCGTAACAGGAAATCATCCTATGGTCTGTGATCTCGCCCGCCGAGGTTTGTAAGCAACGCCTTGGGTTGGGCGATTAGGGGGCCAATCCCAGTGTAAACAAATATAGATTCTATAAGCCACTTTCTCGGATCCTATTTACTTGGTTATTCAGTCCATAATAGAAACCAGACCCCAGCGGCCTATTTTTAGCCATATAAACTGTACAGTTGATCATCACAAGGCAAAGCTAATAAAACTATAGTAGTCATAGATAGAGCTAATGCAGGTTTCTTTTGCTCAGTCTTCAATAAGGACGATCCTTTCTGGCAGCACTGCCTCGACGCAGAACATCTAACAAGGACGATCCTTTCTGGCAGTACTGCCTCGACTCAGACACACCTAACAAGGACAATCCTTTCTGGAGGCATTGCCTCGACTCAGACACATCTGGAAAAGACAGGCCTTTCCTTTCAGCTGATCTTCTCATGCATGATCCGCCTGCCTCAGCCACAGGACCCACGAGCAGGCCTCAAGTTTATTTGAAATTCAGTCTTAAAGATAGTGATCCGACTAACGCTGGCGTCTCCTTGACATTGGAACTTTAGGATTGCGAGCAAGCTACTCTGCTCCAGCGATACTGCAGCGACTAAGCGCGATTCGAAGTCCAGGCTTGAGTGCAGGTTAAAGGCACGTTTTCTGCGACTCTCCTTTTCCCCTTGCCCATGCGTATGTTTCATGCCGTCTTTCGTATTGAATAAATACTAGCGGTTTAATTCTTTACGGCCGGAGATATATAGGAAAATATCAGCAATGTACCGCGTCGAAACCGCCAGTGCCAACACAGCAATTCCGCCCAAAACTATACGCCCTTTATCATATGTCTTTGTTTGATCCCAGCCCTCGTAGTGAATGAATGCGTCCATGCCATCCCAGACGCTATAGGACAGCGCGACCACCGTGATTATAATAGCTCTTAGGTCCTTCCAACATAGACGTGCGCGGTCTAGAGGAGACATGGGAGCATTTGTCCCTACAGGTCAATTCAGTTAGTAAATGCTGGATGTGACTCGAGACATATTTGATGAAACTTACCAGGATCGCTTTTATCATGCTTCACTTCCGGCTTAGCCATAGCTGTTGGTTTCTCGGGTTTATTGTTCTGTTTTCCTTGTTTCTTGCTTGTTTGTGCAATGGTTGAACGAGAGATGAACAAAGCTGCAAGGCAGTCGAGGCGCAGAGATGGGCTTTTACCTATGCCCAGACTTAGCGGTGGTGGCTAACCAACCAATTATATGCGCAAGCGCTGCCTAGCTATTTGTGGCTGTGCACGTCCAACTCAGGCGTTATGACCAAGTAGAGGGCGGCCATGGCCTCACGTGCACATGAAGCCAATGCCGTGCCGTCTTACTGCGTGCAACTATGTGCACGACACTTTTCTAGGAGCCAACTGGCATCCCCTTAGGCTCTGGACAAAATAATTGGGACACCCTAACAGTTGCTTATATAGGTATATTAGCAACCATATTGACTTATACGTAATTTAGCCTAGGAAATCCCAAAAATATATAGATCTATTTACTGGAATCTTTGGCGTCTGTTTTGTATAATGATAGTAGGAAAACGATATTATCGTTAGTGCGTTAATTTAACTGCAAGTGATATAGGAGGAGGATATCAGCGAAATTGGCGCGTTTTATTGTATGGTATGGGGGTGTCCCGACTATTTTGTCCAGAGCCTGCCCCCTAACTCTACTTGAGTCCTAAGAGCGC
>QJOA01002335.1:0-36126 GCA_004155915.1 Monosporascus sp. CRB-9-2
AAAAGAAAAAAGATGAAAAATTAGTAAAATACCTCGCCGATAAGATTTATAAACGCGGTAAATATTTTAATTAAAAGTTATTTAATTCTTTGGAATAAAATTACCTTTTTTAAATAAAAGGTCGATTATTAACGCGAAATTAATGAGGGTTTTAATAAAGGTTAAAGAATTAAAAAAACGTTTTTTTAAAAAACAAAAAGATATATTTATTATATAAAAAGAATAAGCTTTTTGGACGAAAAAGAAAGAGCTGGTAAAAAAAGTGTACTCGATAACGGTTAAAAAATAATCGTTGTAAAAGAATTAAAACGAAAAAACGGAAGTATAGCGTTTACGGTAAGCTCGGATATAATCCGCGTACTAATAAAAGAAGTATAAATATATTTAAAAAAGAAAAGTTTTATTAATATTAATCGATTTAAAGTGCTATGCTGAATTAATTTAAGTTTATTATTATAAAGTGTCAAAAAAACGGCTCACTTGCTTAGCTAGTTTGTGGCGGCTATGGGCTTAACCAACTATTAAACCTAGTCGTACGGTTTATGTTGGCAGTGGTATCGTAAAAATCTGAGCAATAATTAAGGGGATAATTATATCTGGTAATAATAAATAACCGTAGGTAATCTGGGTAACCAATTATTATTGTAAGTTGGTGTTATTTAAGCTATGGAAATAATAAGCGTATATATATTTATTTTGGCTCGATATATTCAAACTGGCTCGATTTATTTATAGTGGTTAAGTCTCGTCGAGCCCGTCGAGCCCGTCGAGTTACTTCCCTTATTCGACTAGTTCGAAACGCTAAGCTTCTTTTTTTTTACTAAATTTATTAAGCCGGTTACGTAAGCCAAAACCCTTTATCGGAAATGTTTATATATCCTCCGACCGTTTAATAATAAGTTAAATCCTTAAATTATAATACAATTTTTTCCTTTTTAGGATTTTTACCTTTAAAGATTAATTTGTTTATTATATCATTTAATAAGTAATTTTCTTTTTTTTTTGTTTTATAATTTAATTATTATATTTAATTAAATTAAAAAGTAACGATTTTATCGTAAACGTAATAACGTTTTAATTTTGTCGGAATGAATCGATTATTTTGGTTTTAATATATTTTTTAATTTTTTCTGTTTTTATTGTAAGTTTAAAAACGAAATTTGCAAGGTTTATTTTAATTTTGGAAAATATTTTTTACTGTATTAAGTATATTAGTTTTTGTAACTTTTTTAATTTTTCTAAATTAAAATATCGGAAATTAATGGATAAAAAGAACCGATTAAAGCTTTAAGAACGTTTTGCCGAAAAAGAATTATTTAAGGCTTAATAATATTTTAACGAATTATTTAATCGTTTGGCCCGGTTTCGGAATTAAAAAAAGTTGTTACGATGGCGTAAAATCGAAATATTACGTTGGGGAATTTAAGGTATAAAGGCGATGGAAAAATTTGAACGTTTGGAACGGGAATAAAGGTAATTAAAAATTAAAATGGTTGCATTTACGTAAGCCATTTTTTCTGCTGATTGGTTTAATATTGGGGGTATGGATTAAATACCGTTAGGTAACGTAAATTGGAATTTTAACCCTGGCGGCTTTGACGTTATTGGTAAAAGTTTTTTAAAAGGCGTTAGGCGTTTATAAAATTTTTTGCGGGTTTTTAGGTATTTTCGGAATTTAAGTAATCTTTATATTTAATTAGGTATTAAATAAATCCGTTTTATTTCCGTATATTTAATATTTTTTCTGTTTCGTAAATTAGTACGTTTTTTATAAATTTTTTTTTTATTTTATATTAACTTTGATCGTATTTGTTATTAATTCGAATAAGGAAATATAAAAAATTAAATAAAATTTAATTTTCGGTAATAATTTTAATTCGTAATTATTTTTTAAAATTCTTTTGGTAATTTTGTATGGATTAATATATTTAAAATCGAGTTTTTTGTTAGGTTGCTTAATTTGGACGTTTTTAATAGCTAAATAAATTATTTTCCCTTCCGAAAAGGTTAATTTTTTTAACTTTTTTTAATTATAATATTTGTTTATTTAATTACGTACGAATTTAAATTCTATTTTTATTTCGGTATATAATTATTTTAATTATTTTGATATTAAAATTACTTTAACGTTAGTTAATTTTTCGTATAAATTTTTGTAAATTTTTAATATAAAACCAAAATTAGTAATTATTAATATCGCTTTAATGCTTTCGTAATAATTAATGTTATAGGTTAATTATATAATTAATAATTTTTTGACCTAATTATTTTATTCGTAATTAATATAATATCGTAAATATATTTTTAATATTTAATTAATTTTTTTGGTTTATTTGTCTGTTTACGGTTTAAATATATTAAATAATTTATAATTTAATTTAAATTAAGTTATTAATTTTTGCCAAAATTTTAAAGTAAAGATTATGTTTTTATTTAATATAATTTCCGTTAAAAGTTTATAGGTACCGAGGATATATCGAAGGAAAATGTATATAAATTGTTTTATATTAATATTTTCGTTATAAGGTAAAGAATAAAAAAATTTCGTAAATTGATTAACGATTACGAAAATGTTATCGTAATATATTTTTATTATTGGATCTATTAATATAAGAAGCTTAATAATAAAGTTAAATATAATAAAATTTTATAATTATTTTATAATTAATAATAATTATAATTTTTCGTAAAATTTATATTATTGTATCTTTATTTTACGTAAATGTTATATTATCGTATTACTTTTTGTACGGTTAATTTTATTTTAGGAAAGTAATATATTTTTTATAAACGTTTTAAGGTTTTATAAATCTTTAGGTATTTATATAGTTAATGTTTATATATATTTCGTATTAAGTTTTTTTAAAATTTTTTTGGTACTTAAATTTTGTCTGTTCGTTATTTTTCGGGTAGGTTATTATTATATTATTATATACGTTAATATATATTAACTAAAATTTTTTTTATCGTAGTAATTCGTCGTTATTGTAAATGTTTTTTGGATATCTTATCGAAAATTATTTATTATATTTTAATTTTAAGTTCTTTTAAGTTAAGTCGTTTATTAAATGCATTTATTTTGCCATTTTTTAATTCTTTACGATAAATAATAACGTAATCGAATTTAAAAAGGTATTTTACGTAACGTAATTATTTTTCGATTAGTTTTCGTATCGTAAAAAAATGTATAATATTTTTATAATTTATATATACCTTAATTTGGTATATATTGCCCTTAAAATAATATTTAAATTTCTTAAAAGCGTTAATAATAATTAGGAATTTTTTATCGTATATAAAGTAATTTAATTCGGCTTTATGTAACTTATAAGAATAAAAGGTAATAAGGTAAAGATTTTCTTAATCGTTTCGATATTTGATTATTATTTTTAAGGCATAATTCGAAACGTTAATTTCTAGCTTAATTAATTGTTTTAGGTTATATATAATTAATATTAATTTATTAATTAAGACCTTTTTAATTTTCTAAAAGGTTTTTTATTTTTTTAATATTTATTTAAATTACTTTTTTTTTTAATAAAGTTCGTTAATAATATAATTATTTTGTTAAAGTTACGTATAAATCTTTTATAATAATTAACGAATCCAAAAAATATTTATATTTTTTTAACGTTAATAAGTTATATTTATTTTTTAATTATTACGAGCTTTTTAAAGTTTATCTTAATATATTTAGGGATAATAACATATTTTAGATATTTTATTTTTTGTATATGGAAAATGCTTTTTTCGGCATTAATTAAGAAATTAATATTTTGTAAGGTTTATAAAACTTTATGGATATATTTTATATGCTTTTTTTTGGTTTTTGAATAAATTAGGATATCGTCGAAGTAATATATAACAAAAATATCCAAATATTTTCGTAATACGTAGTTAATTATTTGCTGGAAAGTTGCCGATACGTTCGTAAGTTTAAAAAGCATAATAAGGTATTTAAAAAGTCCGTATTTAATTTTAAAAGTTATTTTTTATTCGTTACTTAACTTAATTCGTATTTAATTATATTTTTTTTTTAAGTTTAAAAATATAAATTATTAAGTTCCGTATAAGTAATTTTTTATTTCGGTAATTAATGGTACAAAGGTTTTATTCTTAACGGTAATATCGTTAAATTATTTATAATTAATAACAAATTGCAATTTTTTATTTTTTTTTTTAATACGAAAAATATTAAATATCTTGCTAATAATTTGGAACGTTATATATAACCTTTTTTTAATTTACTTTCGAAGTAATCGCATAATACCTTTAATTTTATTTAATTTAAGTTATAAATAAAGTAAAAAGTAATCGTTTTGTTATTTTTAAAAATTATTTCGTAAATTTATTTATTATAAAATAACAATTTTATTTCAAATTTTTTTTAAAATAATTGTTTATATTTATAATATTTTGATAATATTTTAATTATTTATTCTGGTAACTTTTTGGGCTTTAATAATAAATCGTTATTTATTTACCGAAATCGTACTTTAAGGTTTACAATAATACGCCGTATTTTTCTGGTATACTTTTTACTTATTACGTATTTTGTTTTTTTAAATAATAAAATTTTTATCGTATCCTTATACCTATATTCGTTAATTTTATTAATCGAATATTAAAATCTTTTATTATTTATATTATACGTATCGGTAAAAAATAAAACGAAATTTACCTAATTAATTTTTTAATCGATAATTAAATTATATTACTTTAACCATAATAATCCGAAAATTATATCGTAATTTTTTATTAAAATAATATCGAAATTAATAATTTATTTTCTTTTTTTAACGAAAGTTTTAAGGTAATTAATTTTACGTTTAACTTATCCGTTATCGTAACTAAATATCTAACTTTCGGTATTTTCGACCTTATAAGGATTTTTTTTATTTTGTTATAGTAACTATAACTTATTTATTATTTCCGGGACGATATAATTTCCTTATATAACTCCGTAATTTATTATTACGGTATACCATTTTTTTTTAATTCGTACTTATATTATAATTAATTCTTTTTTTACCGCTTTTATTACGTATAAAGCTTTTTTAAGGTATTATTATTTACTTTTATTCTTTTTGCTAACTTAAAGCTTCTTTATAAATAGCATTAATCTTTTAGGCTATTTTCGAATTTTATAATTCGTTTTAAAAATTATTCGTTTAATTTTTATAACTGCTATAAATATTTATCTTATCGGCGTAACGTAACTTTTAAATAGGTAATTTGCTTTTAAAAAGCCTTTTTAATAATATATTTTAATTTTAAAATTTTATTTCCGTAAAAAAAGAATAATTAAATTTTTTCCTAAAGAACGCGTTATTTTATTAGGTTTTCGGTAAACGTTAATTGGAATTATAAATTCGTAATTATTTTTTAATAATATTTTTTTATTATTTTTTAAATTAATTTTTTTTACGTTTAATAATCGTATTAATTATAATAATAAAAAAGGTTTTTTATAAAGCAACTTTTTCCTTTTAGCCAACTTTTAAATGTTATTAATTAATTAATTTTGTTCTAAGTTATCATTTTTTGCAAATATCGGTATTATTTTTGATCTTTCGAGTCGTCGTTTATTTATTTATTAAAATTAAAACCTTATCGTTATATTCGTATAATCCGTCGTATAATATATTCTTTATAATTTTCGTATATTTCGTATTAATATCGTTTATAATTAACGACGTAAAGCTTTCCGTACCGATCGGGCTTTTTTAGGTATAGGTTTTCGTTTTATTTTCGATATTTCCTAATTTAAATGTTGAATATTATTTAATCGTTTCTTTTTTATCGTTATTATAATTAAGAAGGTAAATTATATTTTTTAAGTTTTTTTTATCCTTTATATTTTTAAAATTATTTTATAAAAATAAGTTTGGTAAAAATAACATTTTTAATTATTATTTAAAATAACTTTTTAATTTTCTTTAACCTTTATTATATTTTTGGTAAAAGGTTATAATTATTTCGGATACGAATTATATTAATCGTTTTTTTATTATTAATTTCTTTCCGGTATTAGTTTTTGGAAGTTAGAATTTATTATCGTAATTATTTTTAGCTTTTATATTACCATATAATATGTCCTTATTTTCCGTAATTATAACAGGTAATTAAGCCCTTTTTGGATTAAATAATCCCTAACTTTATAAATTTTAAATAAATTCCGTAAAAGATCGAAAATAAATCGCGTTTTTTTCCTTAATTAATTTTAAAATAATCTAGTTTCGGAATAAAATGTTTTTTTTTATCGTTTTTTAAATTGTCGATTATCGATTTTTACGGCCTCGGCGATATACTTATTAAAATTTATAATTTGGTTTTTTTTAATTAATTCGTCCTTAACGTTTTTTTTTTAATTTTTTATAAAACATATCGACCATAATATTATTTTCGTCGTTTCCGTATCCGGTTTTAATAGTTAAGTTTTTAAATATTATAGTATATTTAAACGTTAATTTCTTTTATCGTAATTGGAAAAGTTTCTGGGTTACGTTTCGTTTTTTATCCGGATTAATAAAATTATTTCGGAATTTATTTTTAAAATTAATATAATATTTAAAAATTTTTTTAATAATTTTTTTTTATCGGATTCTTTAATCAGCAGGTAATTTCGCATAATGGGCTCAAACCAATTTACGGTATTTCCAATAAAATAAGTTATTATAACAAAAATTTGATCTAGTAAATTTTTTAATTTTAAAAACCGGAAATACGTTTTAACTTAGGTAAAAAAATATCTGGACGTTTCCTTTTTTATTATAAAATTCGGGCTTTTTAACTTTAATCTTAATAATCGTTATAGTTAATATTTCGGCTTTAAGTTAATTTTTAAATTATTTAACTTTATTTTTAAATTAAGTAACTTTTTCTTAAAATTATTAAATAACGTTATCCGTAATATTAATTAATATAATAATAATATTAAGTATTACTTAAAATTTAACGGTATTATTAAATAAAAATTTATAACGTATAACGGTTATAAGCTTAATTAATTATTAAACCTAATCGTACGGTTTATATTAGCAATAATATCGTAAAAATTTAAGTAATAATTAAAAAAATAATTACGTTTAATAATAATAAATAATTGTAAGTAATTTAAATAATTAATTATTATTACAAATTAATATTATTTAAGTTATGGAAATAATAAACGTATATATATTTGTCTTAATTCGATATATTCGAACTGGCTCGATCTATCCATAGTAGTCAAGTCTCGTCAAGCCCGTCGAGCCCGTCGAGTTACTTCCCTTGCTCGACTGGCTCGAAACGCCAAGCCCCTTTTTCTCCACTAAACCCATCGAGCCGGTCACGTAAGCCAAAACCCTTTATCGGAGATGTCCATATATCCTCCGACCGTTTGGTAATGGGCCAAGTCCTTGGGTCATAACATAGTTCGCTTGCTTGTTTGATACGTTATATATATATATATATATATATTCTACTTATAATATAATAAATATTCAAGGTAAATACCTGGTAAACCTTTTACACTCTTAACGTTTTGATGAAGATTTAAAACACTTTAAATATTTATCTCTTTTTAACCTTTAATCATTTTTATTAAATAAGGTTTTCTTTAAGAAATAAAATATATTCTTTTAATTTATAAATATTAGCGATTTTAAATATGTAAGTTTCGTTATTTAGTGACGTACTATAAAAGCAATCAATATCGTTATAAATACAACGTTTATTTAAGCCACTTTTGAATTATACCAAGTTAAAGGTATTTATTTCCGCCCTAAAGTTAAAGGTGTACGGATTCGTTTATCGGCTGACCTAGTTATACGGTTTATATTAGCAGTCGTATCGTGTAAAATCAAGTAATAAAAAAGTTACTAGTTATGTTTAGTAATAGCAAATAACGGAAGGTAATCTAGATAACTAAATTATATTATAAGCTAATAAGTTCTACACAAGGTCAAATAGGTTCAAGCCTTATTTTCCTGGCTGAGCCAAATACACAGAAAATTATTACAGAATGTATTTTGCACGATAGATACTATACTCAGTATCTTCGAACACGATGACTGATCTAATAAGTTATATAAATAAATAAAAAGTTTATAAATATATATATTTTAAAAGGTTTTATCGAAAACAAAATCGCTTTTCTTTATACTTTTTATTATTTTAATTTCGTTAACGTTATACCCGTTTTTTGGTTTAATAGCTTTAAGCTTTCATAAATCGAACCATTTAAATAAAACATTAATAAAAGCTGGAAAAATGTTATTTAAACGCTTATAATCAATTAATATATTTTTTAATATCCGTATTTTAAAATAATAGTATAAAAACCGTGTTACTTAACTTTTTTAAAAACGTTCGAAATTATCGTTATTAAGTAAAAAAAGTTATATATATAAATATAATCCAAAATAAAATAACGTAAAACTTATTTAACTTCATATAATAATTTAATAAATTAATTTTCTTTTTAGATTCGTAATATGGTACGGCTATAGGCTTAACTAATTATTAAACCTAGTCGTACGGTTTATGTTGGTAGTGGTATCGTGGGAATTTGATTAATAAGAAGATAATTACGCTTGGTAATAATAGATACCCGTAGGTAATTTCGGTAACCAAATTGTATTATAAGCTGGTATTATTTAAGCTATGGAAATTATAAGCGTATATATATATTTGTTTGAGTTCGGAATATTCGAACTGGTTTGATTTATTTATAGTAATTAAGTCTCGTTAAACTCGTTAAGTTCGTTGAGTTATTTCCTTTGTTCGATTGGTTTAAAGCGTTAAGATTCTTTTTTCTATTAAACCCGTTAAACCGGTTACGTAAGTTAAGACCTTTTATCGAAGTTTTTATATTTTCGATCGTTTGAAAATGGGTTAAGTTTTTGGGTTATAATACGAATTATTTTTTAGGATTTTCGCCCTTAAAAATTAATTTGTTTATTATATCGTTTGTTAAGTAATTTTTATTATTATTTTTTGGTTTTATAATTTAATTATTATATTTAATCGAAGTAAAATGTAATGATTTTGTTATAAACGTAATAACGTTTTAATTTCGTCGGAACGAATTAACCGTTTTGGTTTTAATATATTCTTAATCTTTTCTCTTTTTTTAATTTTTGCTATAAGTTTAAATCGAAATTTGTGAGGTTTATTGTAGTTTTGGAAAAGGTTTTTACTATATTAAGCATATTAATCTTTATATTCTTTTTAATTTTTTAAAATTAAAATATCGAGGGTTAATAAATAAATAAAAATCGATTAAAGCTTTAAAACCGTTTTGCAAAAAAAAAAAAAAAAATATTTAAAGCTTAACAATATTTTAACGAATTATTCGGTCGTTTGGCCCGGTTACGGAGTTAAAAAAAGTTGCTGCGAAAATGAAAAATCGAAATATTACGTTAGAAAATACAAGGTACGGAAGCGATGGAAGAATTTAAACGTTTGGAACGGGGATAAAGGTAATTGAAAACCGAAATAACTATATCCGCGTAAGCTATTTTTTTTATTAATTAGTTTGATATTAAAGGAATAAATTAGGTTCCGTTAGAGAACGTAAATTAGAATTTTAACCTTAACGGTTCCGGCGTTATTAATAAAAGCTTTTTAAAATGCGTTAAGGATTCATAAAATTCCTTGCGGGTTTTTAAATGTTTTCGGAATTTGGGTAGTTTTTTATTTACTTAGGTATTAAGTAAATTTATTTTATTTCCGTATATTTAATATTTGTTTTGTTTCGTAAACCGGTATATGTTTTATAACCTTTTTTTTCGCTTTATATGAATTTTAAATATCTTTATTATTAATTCGAGTCAGTAAATATAAAAAATTGAATAAAACTTAATTCTCGATAATACTTTTAATTCGTAATTATTTTTTAAAATGTTTTTAATACTTTTATATAAATTAATGTATTTAAAGCTATGTTCTTTGTGAGGTTATTTAATTTAACTATTTTTAGTAATTAAGTAAATTATTTTCCTTTTTAAAAAGACTAATCCTTTTTACTCCTCCTGGTTATAATATTTATTTATTTAATTACGTTTGAATTTAAGTTTTATTTTTATTTCGGTATATAATTATTTTAATTATTTTAATGTTAAAAATATTTTAACGTTAAATAATTTTTGATATAAATTTCTGTAAATTTTTGATATAAAACCAAAATTAGAAATTCTTGGTATTATTTTAATATTTTTATAATAATTAATATTATAAGTTAGCGTTATAATTAATAGCTTTTCGATTTAATTATTTCATTTATAATTAATATAATATCGTAAAAACGTTTTTAACATTTTATTAATTTTTTTCTTTTATCCGTTTATTTATAGTTTAAATGCGTTAAATAAATTATAATTTAATTTAAGTTAAAGTATTAATTTTTATTAAAATCTTAAAATAAAAGTTATACCTTTATTTAATATATTTTTTGTTAAAAGTCCGTAAATCTTTAAAATGTATTTAAGGAAAATACATGTAAATTATTTTATATTAATATTCTCGTTATAAGGTAAAAAATAAGAAATTTTATAAATCGATTAACGATTACGAAAGTACTATTATAATATCTTTCTATAACTGAAGTTTTTAATATAAAAGGTTTAATAATAAAGTTAAATATAATAGCATTTTATAATTATTTAACGGTTAGTAATAATTATAACTTTCCGTAAGATTTATATCGTTATATTTCATTTTGGCGTTGGTACCGTATTATTATATTATTTTTATAGGCTGAATTTTATTTCATGAAAATAATATATTCGTTATAAATATATTAAGGTTTTGTAAATACTAAGGTATTTAAATAATTAATATTTATATATGTTTCTTATTAAATTCCTTTAAAACTCTCTTAATATATAAATTTTGTTTATTCGTTATGTTTTAGGGAAGTCATTATTATATTATTATATACGTTAATATATATTAGCTAAAAAAAATTTATCGTAATAATTTATCGTTAGCAAAAATACTTTTCGGGTATTATATCGAAAATTATTTGTTATACTTTAATTTTAAATTTTTTTAAGCTAAATTATTTATTAAATACGTTTATTTTCTTAATTTTAATTTTTTTTTTTACAATAAATAATAACGTAATCGAATATATAAAGATCTTTTATATAACGTAATTATTTTTTAATTAGTTTTCGGATTCTAAAAAGTATGTAATGTTTTTATAATCCGCATATATTTTGATTTGTTATATATTACTTTTAAAATAATATTTAAATTTTTTAAAAGCATTAATAATAATTAAGAATTTTTTATCGTATATAAGGTAATTTAACTTAATTTTATGTAGTTTGTAAAAATAAAAGGTAATAAGGTAAAAATTTTCTAAATTATTTCGATATCCGTAAATTACTTTAAAGGTCTAATTTAAAGCGTTAGTTTTTAGCTTAATTAGTTACTCTAAGTTATATATAATTAATATTAATTTATTAATTAATGCGTTTTTAATTTGCTTAGAAACCCTTTATTTTTTTAATATTTATTTAAAGTATTTTCGTTTTATAGTAAATTCTGTTAATTGTATAACTATTTTGTTAAAATTACGTATAGATCATTGCTAATAATTAACGAATTCAAGAAATGTAAATATATTTTTAACGTTAATAAATTATGCTTATTTTTTAAAACCTGTACATTTTTGGAGTTTATTTTAATATATTTAAGGATAATAAAATATTTTAGGTATTTTATTTTTTGTATGTAAAAGGTGCTTCTTTTGGCGTTAATTAAGAAATTAATATTTTATATTTTCTTTTTTCAATTTTCGAATAAATTAGGATATCGTCGAAGTAATATATAATGAAAATTTTTATGTACTTTTATAATACGTAATTAATTATTTGCTAGAAAATTGCCGGTATATTTATAAGTTTAAAAGGTATAATAAGGTATTCGAAAAATTCGTACTTAATTTTGAAAATTATTTTGTATTCGTTATTGAATGTAATTTATATTTAATTATATTTTTCTTTAGGTTTAACGATATAAATTATTAATTTCCTTATAAGTCTTTATTTCGGTAATTAATAATTATAAAATTTCTTTTTCGATAATACTATTATTAAATTATTTATAATTTATAACGAATCGTAATTTCTTTTTTTACGTATGAAAAATATTAAGTATCTTGTTAATAACGTAACACGTTATATATAACTTTTCTTTAGTTCGTTGTTAAAATAATTACGTAATACTTTTACTTTTATTTAATTTAAATTATAAATAAGGTAAAAAGTAATCGTTTTGTTATTTTTAAAAATTATTTCGTAATTGTATCCGTTATAAACTAACAGTTTTATTTTAAATTTCTTTTAGAATAATTATTTAAATTTATAATATTTTCGTCACTTTTTAGGTTTTAATAGTAGGTTGTTATTTATTTGCCAAAATCGTATTTTAAGGTTCATAATAATACCCTATATTTTTTTGGTATACCTTTTATTTGCTGCATATTTTGTTTTTTTTAGGTAATAAAATTTTATTGTATTCTTATATTTATATTCGTTAATTTTATAAATCGAATGTTCAGATTTTGTATGGTTTGTATTTTGCGTATCGGTGGAAAGTAAAACGAAATTTATTTAGTTAGTTTTTTAATCGATAACTGGATTATATTACTTTAATTATGGAAACCTTAGAATTATATTATAACTTTTTATTAAAATAATATCGAAATCAATAACTTTATTTTTAATAACCATTTTCAAATGATTAATTTCGTATTTAATTTATTTATTATCGTAATTAAATATATAACTTTTAACATTTACGATTTTATAAAAGCTTTCCGTATTTTGTTATAGTAGTTATAATTTCTTTATTACTTTTAAGACGATATAGTTTCCTTTTATAACTTCGTAGTTTATTATTACGGTATAATATTTTTTTTAATTCGTATTTATATTATGATTAACTTTTTTTCACGGTTTTTATTATATATAAAGCCTTTTTAAGGCATTATTATCTACTTTCAGTTTTTTAATTAACCTAAAACTTTTTTATAAGTACCCATAACTTTTTAACTTATTTTTAAACTTCATAATTCGTTTTAAAAAATATTCGTTTAGCTTTTATGATTATTATAAATATTTGTTTTATCGGGGTAATGTAGTTTCTAAATTAGTAATTTTCTTTTGAAAAGCCTTTTTAATAATATATTTTAGTTTTAAAATTTCGTTTTTGTAAAAAAAAAAAAAAAGAAAAAAAAAAGAAAAAAAAAGAAAAAAAAAAGAAAATTTCTAAAGGGCGTACCGTTTTATTAAGTTTTTAAAAAGGTTAACTGGAAGTATTAATCCGTAATTATTCTTTAATAATACTTTTTTATAATTCTTTAAAATAATTTATTTTGCGTTTAATAATCGTATTAATCGTAATAATAAAAGGGATTTTTCATAAGATAATTTTTTTTTGCTAACTTTTTAATATTATTAATTAATCTATTTTGTTTTAAGTTATTAGTTTCGTAAATATCGGTATTATTTTAATATTTCGGATTATTACCTATTTAATTATTAAAATTAAAACTTCATTATTATATTCGTATAATCCGTTTTACAATATATGTTTTATAATTTTTGTATATCTCGTATTAATATCGTTTATAATTAACGGCGTAAACCCTTTTATACCGATTGGGTTTTTTTAGATATAGGTTTTTGTTTTACTTTTGGTTTTTTTAATTTAAGCGTTAAGTATTACTTAATCGTTTTTTTATAGTTATTATAATCAAGGTAATAAATTATATTCTTTACGTTTTTTTTTATTCTTTTTATTTTTAAAATTATTTTATAAAGGTTAATTTGGTAAGAATTACTTTTTTTATTATCATTTAAAATAATTTCTTAACTTTTTTTAACCTTTATTATATTTTTAAGAAAGGGTTATAATTATTTCGAACGCGAATTTTGTTAATCTTTTTCTTATCGTTAATTCTTTCCGGTATTAGTTTTTAAAAGTTCGAATATATTATTATGGTTGCTTTTAGTTTTTATAATTTTGTATAATTTATCCTTATTTTCGGTAGTTATAATAAATAATTCAGCTCTTTTTAAATTAAATAATTTTTAATGTAAAAAGTTTTAAAAATATGAGGTAAAAACTGGAAAATAAATTATACTTTTTTGGTTAAATTTAAATAATCTTAATTTCGAAATAAAATATCTTTTTCTTTATCGTTTTTTAAATTATTATTATCGATTTTTACGGTTTCGGCGATATATTTATTAAGGCTTATAATCCGTTTTTCTTTAAACAATTTATTTTTACCGTTTTTGTAAACTTTTTATGAAATATATTAATTATAATATTATTTTCGTTATTTCCGTTACCGGCTTAAATAATTAAGTTTTTAAATTTTATAACCTATTTAAATATTAATTCTTTTTATCGTAATTAAAAAAATTTGAAGGTTACGTGTCGTTTTTCGTTTAAATTAATAAATTTATTTCACAATTCATTCTCGAAATTAATATAATGTTTTAAAATTTCTATAATAATTTTTTTTTAAAATATTTGAATTTTTAAGAAGTTTCGTATAACAAATTCTAATTAATTTATAACATTCTTAATAAACTAAATTGTTACAATGAAAATTCAATTTAACAAATTCTTTACTCCTAAAAATCGAAAATAAGTTTTAAATTAAAAAAAATATTTAAATATTTCTTTATTTATTATAAAGTTCCAGTTGTTTAACTTTAATTTTAATAATTATTATAATTAATTTTTTTTATTTTAAATTAATTTTCAAATTATTCAACTTTACTTGTAAATCGAATAATCTTTGGTTGAAATTATTAAATAACGTTATTAGTAATAGTAATTAATATAATAATAATATTAAATATTATTTAAAATTTAACGGTATTATAAAATAAAAATTCAAAACGTATAACAGCTATAAATTTAATTAATTATTAAATTTAATCGGCCGGTTTATATTAATAATAAGATCGTAAAAATTTAAATAATAAAAAATAATTATAAATAATTCAAATTATTAAATTCTATTATAAGTTAATATTATTTAAGTTATAAAAATAAAAAATGTATATATATATTTATTTTAATTCGAAATATTTTATTTGACTAAATTTATTTATAATGGTTAAATTTCGTTAAATCCGTCGAGCTCGTCGAGCCATTTCCTTTGCTCGACTGGCTCGAAACGCCAAGCCTTATTTTCTCCACTAAAACCGTCAAGCCGGTCACCTAAGCTAAAACCCTTTATCGGAAATGTCCACACATCCTCCGACCGTCTGGCAATGGGCCAAGTCCTTGGGTTATAACATAATGATTTTTAACGAAACTTATTAACATTTTTTTGTTAATACGTTTTCGATACGTCGGATTATATATAGTTTATTAATTTATCATCTTTAAAAGCTAAACGTAAAAGTCTTTTATGTTTAATTTTGTTAATCGTTTACGCCGTATAGAATTAAATTGAAAAGATAATTAAAAAGTAATATTAAATAGGAATTATTTATATAAGAAATCGTTTATTATATATTTATTTTAAATTTGATAAATAGATCTTAAATTTATATAATTTATATAATTTAATCTAGAATTTGTAAAATTTTTAAATTGTTTTAATTTAAACGGTGAAATTATACTTCTTTTTCACTGAAAATTAACCGAGTAAGGTTTGTACTAGGCCTTAAAAAAAATTAGTTTTTATAACAGAAACTTTTATTTTTTATTATAATATTATTATTCTTTTTTCAAAGTTTTGTTTCAAACATAAAAACCCGCAAATGTTTTCTTTGTTATTATTAGAAAAGAGTTCTAAATTTCCCGCTTAGTTTTATTATGATAAGTCGAATTTCTTTCAAAAAAAAAAGAGAAATTCTTTTTTGCTCGAATTAACGTAATCTTTATAACATTTATGATAATTTAATTAAAATATCTAACTTGAAAGTCTTTTTGTATATTAATTATATTTAATTCAATATAAATCTTTTTAATTTTATAAAACATTTTTATAACTTTTTTTAAAGTAAAAAAAAATTGCCGATAATATTCTTTTAATGAGGTTAATCAAAATTTTTTTTTCCCAAATTCTGAAATAAATAACATATGTAGCCGCTACGTTTTAAAAATTAATAAATATTAATAACAATTATTTTATTGGAAATTAATTAATTTCCAATGTTTTTAATTTAAAATTTAAATTTAAATATAATTAAAGATAGTAATAAATTTTAAAAAGTTTAATCTTTATCTCTATTAAACCTCTTTTTACCGTTTCTTAATAAGTTCCCCTTTTTAAAAACTTATAATATTTATATAATATATTCTTCAAAGTTTTTTTAAATTTTTAAACAAATACAAATATTATCGCAATATATAAAAATAAATTTATTTTTATATTCATATAATATAATATTAATTACCTGTTAAATATTTGTTAAAGCGGTAATAAACCCGAAAAACTTTATTTTATATTTATAATATTCGTATAATATTTTGAAACCAATGCCTTATTCTTTTTCCTTTAATTATTTATATAAAATAACATTTTTCCTTGAAATTAAAATTGTAAATAATCTAGTTCGATTAATATCTTTTCAATATGTATAGAAATTAAAAGATATTCGCTTTTAATAATACAATTATTTATTTAGTTATAATTATATGTACGTTTATATATGCAGCTTTTATTTTTATTAAATTTTTATTTTTATTTTTTATTTTCAGTATTAAAATCATATTTACTTTGAATGGTTATTAACGCTTAATAATATAAATTAGCTCAATTTATAAATTAATCATTACTTTTTAAGTAGAAACTAATAATTAAGTAAAAAGAAGAAATTAAATTTTAAAAAAGTATTAACAATCGTATATTAATTATAAACAAAATACTTAAATTAAAAGTCTATTTATTGTGTACTTGAATTTTAATATTACCTATTATATAAGTTTTAAAAGAACTTTAATAAACATTAATTTTAATTTTATCCTAAATATTTATATACATTTCGATAAAGAGTTAACCACCGTTAAAACAATATTTATATACGCAAAATTTAAAGAATTATATATAAAAGTAATTTTAAAAATAGAATTTATAGGGAGTTGAATAAAAAGACATTATAATTAAAAAGGTCTAAAAAAGTTAATCGTTATACAGAGTAGATATTATAATTAATTATTAGAAATATTTAAATTAAATAACCTAACAATGAATATAACTATAATCATAAAAATTCATAGAAAGATATCATCGATATTTCTAAAAGATAATTACGAATTAAAATTATCGTTTAAAATTAAATTTTATTCAATTCCATATATATATATAATAACGGCAAATAAGATTAAACCTGAGATAAAATATACTAAAGTAAGAATTAAAGACGTTTAAATATACAAAATAAAATGAAATTTTATTTTGCGAAACTATAAGAATTTAGCTTAAGCCTTTATTAAATAACAAGAGTATTTAAATGTATAGAATATTTAAAATAATTGAAACATTTTATAAATATATCATTCTTTTAAGATCTTTTTATTAATAATACCGAAATTCCTAAAATAAATAAAATTTAATTTAAATTTAATATCGATTAATTAATTTTTACTGCGTTTTATGATTATGTAATTAGCGTAACTTTTAACTATTTTTATATAATATTTGTACGTTTATATTTCTTTATTACTTTTATATTTTGAATATTATGACGAAGTATTTTATTATTAAGCACGAAAAATTCCCGTTATTTGCAAAAATCCTTTAATTTATTAATAACGAAAAATATTTTCTTAATCTTTTATTTTTTTTAAGTTTTAAGTAATTGCTTTATTGAAAAAGCTTTCTATATTCGAATTTAAAATAGCCGAAAAGGTTAGTAAAACCTTTATATCCGTTATAGCGATAATACTTTTTAAAATTATTATAAACTTTACAAGTTTTATTATCGAATTTATTATAACGATATATACTTTTCGATAATAGAATAAAATTTAAACAGTTTATTTATTGCGATAAAATAAAAACGTTAACACGCTTTTTAAACGGTAACTTTTTAATATAATCTAATTTAAAAAAAAATAAAAAGATTAATAATATAAAGTTAAGTGCTATTAGGTATCTAGCTACATATAAGCTGACGCCGATACGAAGTTATACGATATATACATATACGTCCAGTAATACGACGCAACCAGAAAGCAGCTGCTGAAAAACCATACCTATAGGCGGGCCGGATAAAAAAAATAATAAAGGTCGTAAACAGGATAATAAACAAATAAAGATATACGATAATTTTAGTAAATTTTAAAGCTTACCCCGTTACTAGCTTTAACGCCGTTAACTACTTTAATTAGCGACGATACGATACAAGAGCCAAAGCCCCTAATGGTCCGTATAATAAGCTTGGCATCATCTAGAGCACGTTGTCCCAAGCTGGATTCGAACCAGCATATTTTTCGTACGTAGCAGATTGCCCAAGCCTGCAGCAATAAAAACGTGATACCTAGGCTCATAACTACTGAGCTATTAAGACAAAAAAAAGATTAATAATAAAATATTTTTCAATAAAATATTTAAAACCTTTTTAAAAATAAAAGTTTGAAAAAATTATATTATGATTTAATAAATTCATTTTCTTTATTAACGGTCGGAAAATATAAACGAAAACTTCGATTATAACTTAAAATTACGTAATTAATTTAAAAAACTTTAAAGTTTTAACGCTTAAAACCGCTTAAATTAAAGGTTATATAAAAGGTTTAATAAATTTAATACTTTTAATCGTTTAAATTAAATAATTAGCTTAAAAAACTTTATAAATTTAAAATTTTAAATCCCTTAAACCTTTTAAGCTTATTACGATATTATTATTATCGTATATATTAAGGTTAATAAACGTTTATTATTATTATTTATAATTTCTAACAACGTTAACATATAATAATACTGGTTTCTTAATTTTAATAATAAAATATAAGAAAGCTAATATTTTATTGTTTTAAAAAATAGTTAAACGAATATCGAAATTAGTTTAAAATAATTTAGTAAAGCTTTTATCCTTAATATTAAATTTAAGAATTTTAATAAATAAAAACTTTTAATTATTAATAGTTATATTTCTGCGGCCATGCACTACCGGTATCGTGTATCCGGACTTACGTAGTATAGTGTTTTGGGTAACTCGAGAAGGTGATTTGGTGTTAAATATTTTTCACCTGGTTATCGTACTGACATCTTCTTCTTAATTGTAGGAACGATCGAGCCGTAAAACTGGCGAAGGTTTGGAAAGATGCCAGCCTTTTATACGTAATTAAGGTTTGCCGTTAAGGTTTGCCGTTGTGACGGCAGCTACCAGGATTAAACCGTAAGGCTGGCAACCGTTACATAGGGCTGATAGTTGCTATATAAACTAGCCACTTGCTACCCAGAGAGTGGAGACATTTATAAATCTTTACGTATTTTGCGATCTTGCCTTTTTTTTTCTTTTTTTTTTGAACTTAGAATCTTCGTTTATAGCGTTAATAAATTAATTATTATATTATATTAATGCTGGCCGTAATATTATTTAAAGCTGTTTTCTTTTTGCGCTAACCTAGCGATTAATAAATAAAGTATTATATTTTTTTTACGTGGATACGTAAGGACGGAAAATAACGCGTTTAAATTAAGTTAAAATTAAAATTTAGATTAATTTATATTAAAATTAAATATCTATTAAAAAAGATTATATATTAATTAGTTAACGTTTAAAGCGATTTAAATTAATCAAAAATAAAAACGAAAATATAAAAAACGAAAGGTACCTTGAAAAAATAATAAAAAGTAACGTATTAAAAAAAGGAACCGAATTTTTAAAGATAAAAGGTTCATGAAATTAAAATTAAAATTATAATAATTTAGAAACAGATTTTAATAAATATCTAATCGACAAAATAATTAATAATATTTAAAACTTTTTAAGAGAACTTAAAAGTTTTTGCAATGAAGTTATTTGTTTTTAAATCAAATAAAATTATTGTTTTTATTATTTTTTCCGATAATATTAATACGTTTCGCTTTATTAATATAATAATATGGCCTATTTTCTTTAAGTTCGCGAAAAATAACAGCGCAGATTTTAATTATAACCGAAAAAAAAAGATTACGTAAACATCTGATTAAGTTTAACAGTAAGAAAACCAAATTTAAAATTTAAGTCCGTAAAATTATAAATAAGTTCGAAATAAATAAACTAATTTTTCGAAACCAAAAAATTTATATAATTTATTTAATAAAGCTTTTTAAAAAAAGAAGTTTAAATAAATAATTAAAATTTGTTACCGATCGCTTATACGATTATTCTTTTACGTAACCGAAATAATTTAGGTATTAAAATTATTATATTACGATTTAAATTAAATTTTTGTTACAAAAAAGATTTTGTATTTTTATTTTTAAACCCGGTAAAAATTAAGATATTTACGATTTTATTTTTAAATTTAACATTTTCGTTTAAGAAGTTAAAATTATCGAAAATAAATAAAAGCAAAATTTGTAAAAATAGATTTTTTTAAATTTTAATTTATACCGTTTTAAAAATAATTAAAGTTTTAGCATTATTTACAAAAGGTTTTATAATTACATTATTATAACCGTTTATAATAATTAATTGGTTTATAAAAAATATTAATAAAAACGTAAATTTCGATTATACGATTTTGATAATAATTAACAGAAAAATTAAAATAAAAAACCCCGTTTAAATAATAATTCCGGTAAATCGAAAATTTCGGATAATACCGATAAACCTCCGTCGGAATTTAAAAAGAAAATTTATTAAAAAGTTAGTACGTACTTTAAGTATAATAAAACAAAATATAAAATTAACGATGGCTTTAATAAAAAAAAGATTATTACGATAAAAATATTAAAAGATTTATTTAATTCCGACGGATCGGAAAAAAAAGTAAGACCGACGGAAATTTTTTAACAATTTATTTATATTAATAATAACGGAAATAAATAATTTTACAAAATGTAAAACTTTTACCAAAATTATATAAATTTAAATAAATAAGATTAACATATATATTACCGTTTTTTGTAATACCTAAGTATAAATCCGATTTTGCGTTAACTTTTTTTTTATTGAATAAATAAAAAAACGATTATAAATTTATATTATTCGGTTAAAAAAAATAATTTAATTATAAATTATAAAAAGTAACCTCTCGGTTAAATAAAAGTTTAAATAATTATAATATTCGAAATTAACGGATAAGGTTTTTCGGATTACATTTTTTAAATTATAAATACTGGATATAATATTTTTATCGGATTTAATTAAATGGAAAAATAGAATTTATTATTAAATTATAAAAATAAAAATATTATTTAATCTAATAAGCTTTTAGCTTTAGTTAACTTTTTACTAATAATTAAATTTTTAACCCGATATTTATTAAACGGGTACGTCAACCTTAAAGTTTGAAAAAACGTTATTTATTATAACCGCGTTATAAAAAAAGTTAATAAATAATATTAAATTTTTTAACGTTTATAAAAATAATTTAAAAATAACTTTATTTCAATATTTATATTTATTATTACGTCGGATATATTCAATTAAAAAGAAATATCGGATATATACGATATTATATTAATTATTTCCGTTATCACAACCGTTAAAAATAACAATATTATTACCTTGTTAACGAACAAGATTAAAACCGATTTCCGTACGAAATAATAAAACAAATTTTTGTCATTTTTAAAAAAAAATTAAAAGTAAAAAGTTAAACGTTATAACGTTAATTATTTTATAACAATAAAAAATATATAACGATTAAAAAATTCCTTTTTTTGAATATAAAAATCCAAAATACGTAAAACGAATCCGGAAATTTTTATTAGATCTTTTTGCTTATTTAAAAGGACTTCTTTTTTCAAAAAAAAGTTAATATTTTTCCAGATTTTCGACCCGGTTATAACGCAATTTTGGAACGCAACCGGTCGATATCTATTTTTACTTTTAATTTACCGGACGTCCGTTTAATACTTTCCGTTAAAAAAAAGGTAATAAATAAATTATTAAAAATAAACTTTATCGAATTATAGATATATAAAAATATTATTTTAATTTTGTTTATTTTAAAACCCAATTCATCGAACCGTTAATTCTATATTAATTATTATAAAAAAATATTTATATTTAAAAAATTATTTAATTTTAATTTTTTTATTTAACAGTATTATATTTAATTATCGCAACGTTAAATATTTTATTAAAATCGACATTATTTAAAGGTGTTATAAATTTCGTATTATTATCAAATCGGAATATTTAACAATATTTAAAACCTATTAAAAAACGTTTTAATAAAAAATATTTTTATTTAAAGTTAAAATAAACCTTATTAAATAATAATAGTTTATTAATATGTAATTATATAAATTCCTTATTTATTACGTATATATTTACGCCGATAACCTATTAATTTATCTCGGCCTTAAAAAAACTATTAAAAATATTACGAAAATAATATTTACCGGTTATATAAATTTAATTTTTAAAAGAAATTTAAAAAGTTCCGGTTTAACTTTAAAAAGGTAAATTATTTCGGTATTATTATAAAAATAAACGTAAATATTTTTGTCGATTTAATTAAAATTAACAGAAGTTAAAAATAAAGATTTAAAGATTTTAATAACTATATTATACTTCATTTATTAATAAAATTTTCTAATTACGTACGAATATTTTATTATCATGAAAACGGTATAACCGAATTATTAAATTATTTATTAAAAGAAAATCCTTTTTTTATAATAAAATCTACATGAAAACGGGGTTCGAAAAAATAAAACGGTTTATTTACGAAATTTTAAATTTTTTTTTCGACTTCATTAACAGATTAAAATAAAAATAGACGTATTTTATAATACGAGTAAAGGTATTATTTGGTAACAATAAAGAAATAATAAATAAAAATCCATAAAATTTTTTTTTAAAATTATAACTTTAATAAAAAACAAGTATTTTATTTAAAACTAAAAGTTATTTATTATAATTTAGATTTTTAAATATTATTACCCCAAACTTTAAAAAAAAAAAAATTTATTATAACCGATTATTAAGTTTTATTATATTTTAGAAATAAACCTAATTTTTTTACTTATTAAATCCGATAAATTAATTTTCTTTCTAATTTCAATATTATTTTTTAATATTAACCTAGCAAAAAAAATATTACCGCGGATACTTTATTATAAAAAAAATCGCTTTATTTATAATTAAAGCCCGAAAAGAAAATTAATTTTAATTTCGTTAAAATAATTAAACTGTTTTATGGGTATTATTAATAAAATATTAATTAAAATATAAATCGAAAATATTTTATAAAATAATAGTTTATTTTATTTTATCCGTTACGAAAGTACGTTATAAAATTTAAATAAAAAAGATAATAAATTAATAATATCCGAAAAATTAATTAACGACCGTATTTTTTCCGTACCGGATTTATCCGCAAAATATTTGATAATATATCCGGAATTATTACGATTACCGGCGAAATAAAATAATTTAAAATAAAATCCCGGAACTTTTTTATATTTTTCTTATTCCGAGTAATATTTGGAATTACCTCGTCGTCGACGGAAAAAATATGCCGAAAAACCGTTACGGTTATAATTATATATAAACGTTCATTAATAAATTAACAAAATTAAAATAATTTTATTAAATAAAAAAATTAATAATACCGAAACCTAAACTAATTAATATTATTAATATTTATATCGTTTTTTTAAAATATCCGTTATTTAAATTAATAATAACGTAAAATAATACGTTTTTTTAATTTTCTTTTTAAATTAAATAAACTTATCGGTATAAAATATTATTACAGAAACGTTTTATATTTATAAATTTAAATTTAAATTAACGTTTATATTTTTATATCGATCAATATTAAAATAATTAAAAAATATATATACCGGCATTAAATTTTGTATATAATTTATTATAATATATATTAATTAATATAATTCCGTTAAAACATATATTAAATAAAAATATCCGGAATTTATTTTCGTTAAATTTAAATATAATAAAATTCAAATCCGAATTTATTTAATAAATATTTATAAGTAGTAAATAAAGTAAAAACGTTTAAATATTTACGAAAAAAAATTAAGTTAAAAACATAAAACCGATAAAAGGTATAAATTAATAAAACAATATTATTTAACCGATTTTAAAATCGGCAATAAATTTTTTCCATAAAAAAAGTTTTACGACGTAAATACCGATTATTCACTTAAATTTATAATAAATAAAATCTTTTAAGGTGTTAAAAAAACGTACATATATTTTCGTTTTTAATTTACCGCCGAATTATGAAATAATTAATTTATTTTACGTTAATCGGTTACGTAATGCCGATAATAACCCGTTATTTTAATAAATTTAAATATTATCGTTACCCGAAAATTAATAATAAATTAAAATTCGAAATAAAATAAATCGAATAACAAAAAGTTAACGAACGTTATAAAAAGGTAGAATATTAAATTAAATAAAATATTACGATCTTAATAAAACGTAATATTTCGTAATTAATTTAAAAATGTTCCGATTATAATAAAACGGTATTATATAAAATATTTTAAAATATCTGAATTATTAGTCCGTTTATAAAAATAAATATACGTAATAGCTGCCGATAAAAGTAACGAAAATTATTCCGATACTAATAAAGCTGCAAAATAAAAATCGGATTAACAAAAAAAAACGGAATTTATAAATAATAAAAATTTGCATATTTTTTTTAATCGTATACAAATTTTTAAAAGGGGTAATATAACGACAACTATTAGGATCAAACCGTAAGGCTGGCAACCGGTACATGGGGCTAACAGCTGCCACATGAACTAGCCACCTGCCACCCAGAAAGTGGGGACATTTATAGATCTTTACGCACTTTACGACCCTGCCTTTTTTTCCTTCTTTTATTCAGCTTAAAATCTTCGTTCATAACGCTAATAAACTAGCTACCATGCTATATTAATGCTGGCCGTAACAGCCGTTAAGGTTTATTTTTAAGGTTTATCTTTAAGGTTTACCGCGTAAAGTTTAATATCTTTTAAGTTATATTATTTAACCCTGCCGAACTAGCTAACGGGCATAAGGTTTACCAGAGTTGAAACTTATCGGCGATTACGTATATAAACCTTTTAAACCGATATTAGTCGAGAAATTACGTATTTACGGGGGCCCAATAATTAGCTTTAAAGTAAAGCTTTATAAAACCGAAGTACTAATTTATTTTAACCGTAAAACTATTAATTAGTTCTCGTATTCGAAAATATTAGATATAATATTTATCGTACAAATTATATCGTATAATAATTTTCGGTATATTTGATTTAGCTTAAAAGTAAGGCTTAAAACTATTCGACCTTTTAATTATTTATAGTTATAATAATTATATTACCGAATATTCTATATAAATATATTTTTAAAACAAAATGTATACTATTTTATAGTATGTATACGTTTTTTATATATTTTATCTTTTTAATATAAGTATATTTATTATTTTAAAACGGAAATTTCGGTAGTAATTTCGTAAACGTTATTACGGGTAGGTTTCCGAAATTATAAATAAAAAAGTTTTAAACGTTATTAAAAATATAAAACGAAGTTACAATAAATTCGAAATATATTATAAAAAGTTAAGAAGTAATAAATCCACATTTTATTAATAGGGCGAAAATATTTAATAGTAAAGATATTAAAAAGAGGAAGAAAATAAAGGACATATCTATTCCGAAATTAATCCGTATTTTATCACGTTTTAATTGTGTTTATTAAAATAACTATTTTAAGTATTAAAATATCTAAATTATTTAAAAATTTATTCCGGATCGAGAAATGATTAATAAAAATTAATTTCTAAATATCTTATTATATAACTTTTATTCCGTAAATTTACGAAAACCTTTAATAAAAAACAAACAATTTTTCCGCCGCCAAAGATTATAATAATTAATTAATTATAGTCTTTAAAATGGCGAAGCTTAACAAGCGCTAAGAGGTATAACCTAAACCAAATAAGAAATTTATAAACATAATATAGATTAAAAAGGTAAAAGTAAAATTTTAAGCCTTTATAAAAAAACTTTTTATTGTTATTTAACGAAATTAATAGCAAAACGAGCTTTTTAAAAGCGAAAAAGATAGTAATAATAATCTCGATTACATTATTATAAGTACTTATTATTATGGAATTAATTAATTAAATAATTATTAAAATATTTTTAATTACGTTATAGGGTTATATTGTTAATAGCTTTAAAAATAAGTGGCGCGTTAAAGAAGTAAAACGTTGGTGGAGAGGTCACTTTAACCTTTGCCTTCATCTTAAATTCGTTTTTAAACTTGTTCTAATTTTTTAAACCTGTATATTAGATGTTTGACGACGATAAGGCAACTATTATTATAATTAAAATATAACGTGTTATACCATTCAACGGACCAAACTAATAAACGAACTAAAATTCAATACTTTATAATAATTAATCTAAATTATTTAATTATAATACTTTAAATTAAATTTAATTGATCGAATACATTTTTACTAATTATTTTTATAACTTTTAAACAAATATACCTATTATATTTAAGCTTATTACAAACGCTTTATTATTTTTCCTTTTTTAAGCTAATCGTAACCGATTAACTCTAATAATTATTAATAGAATTTCTTTATTACGACCTTTTTCCTAGTTAAAAAATTATTTATTTTCTATATTAAATATATCTTTTTTTAAAAAAAAGTTTTTTTGTTATTTAATTTCGTAAATATTGCCTTAATACAAAATTAAATTAAATACGCCTTATTATATCATTCCGCGAAACGTTTCGTAACGCGTTTTTTAATACGTCTTTTTACGGATTTCTTAACGTATATCTTGAACGTATTAAAGCCGGTCACAAATATTTGCGTATTTAAGTTCAGCATTCGGTTTAAAATAATTATTTTATCGGTCGGCTTTAAGTTTTACGAAATAAAGGTAAAAGATAATCGGTTGTGCATAAGTTAAAGAAAGGTAATAATAATATAGCGTTCGTAATAAGCCTTAATATAATATATATATTTAAAAAGAAGCTGGAGATATAATTAGCAAGAGAGTATTTCATTAATTAAAATCTATTTAATATATTATAATTAAATTCGATGGATTAGTTGTTACGAAGTGTTAAATATTGATCCGCTTACTGGTTTAGCCCGTTTAATAGTGTGGTACGTTATAAATGATTGCTATTAATATATAAATCGAGTCCACTTAGTTTCCGAACACCCTATTAAATTATATATTAAATATTCAAAAATCAATATCTGAACAACAATAATAATTATTAACAATCTACTGTTTGTTTTATATACAAAATTCAGTACTTAATAAAGCCGTACTTATTTTACCTAAGTAAACGTAATCGTTTAGGCATAATTATAGCCAACTTGTAAAAGAAATAAAGCTTTAAATCCTACCATTTCGCTTCAATAGTATATTTCATTTCCGCCGCCAAACGAAACCTATACTTTCGCTTCCTTAATCGTAACTTTAAAATACATTATATTTCTTTATTAAAAAAAGATTAAGGATCTAAAGCGCTTATACGGTTTAAATAATTTTTAAAACTTTCTTAATTATAATATCAAGCTTTTTATCATAATATCGAACATTAATTTTTTTATAATATAATTCCAAAGCCGTATTTAGCCGTTCTACGTTTTCAAAATAAAATATAATCAGGTATAAAAATTTTATCAAAGTACGAATATTTATCCATATAAAAGTCCGAAGCGAAAATAATAAAGGAACCTTTTTCGGGGCCTATAAAATATCTTTATACGTTAATAATAATCCGTCCGCTTTTAAATAAAAGCTTTAAATATTTATTAAAATATTTTTCGCTTTTACCGAATATAACGTATACCGTATGGCTATCGTATTTAACTTTAAAGGTAACTTTATTCAACTAATATTAAAGTATTTAAGTAACGTTTTTATAAATTACTAAAACGTACGGCATTTTATTTTATTTTTCTAAAAAAATTTAAGGTTTACGTTAAACTTTACGACAAGTTTTGCCTGTTAATTTAAAAACGTAACGGCCTGTATTTTTATATAACTGGATTCCGGATTTACTTAACGTTTTTAAAGCTTCGAAAAAAGCGCCTTATTTTTTAACGGTAACTCGTACAAATTTTCGAATTACCCGGCCCGTTATTTTAATAAACTAACCAGATTTATGTTTCGATTCGAAAATAACGAGACGTCCAGCGACTTCATATTCTTTATAACGGCGGATGATATTATGGACCGTTAATTTTTGAACGTTTTTAAAACGTACAATTTCCGAATACGTATACCGGGCGTAATATAAGGCCCAAATAACTATACATTTCGTTTTAAATAATTCGCACTTTTTAATTTCGGATTCGTGAGCTATTGGAATAAATACGGCTATGTTATATTGCCCAAATGGGTTATATAAAGTGGGTGGTGATGGTGGGAAATATGGCATTTAGGGGCTAAGTGGGGTGGAAATTCGTCCGGAAACTAAGTGGACCCGATTTGTACAGCCTATATCGTTTCAGCAATAGCTAATTAATTGCTTTATAACGCTAATTAAGCGAATAAGACTCTTAATTGTCGCGTAGCCACTGCACCAAAAGACTAATTGTTATAAGCCCGCAATTTGTTGCGTTACTTATATCTGACAGGCATAACCTTTCGTTCCATTTCGTTCGCAAGCTTACTACGTTAAAACGAGGCACTAAATCTAATTCCACAACCTTTGGTACAGGTGGTCTGTTAGCTATCGGCTGTTGCTGTAGTTCAGCCGGGCAAACCGGCTGTATGTGGATCCTGACGCGTTTACTACCTTAAGTATGTACTCGACCGTGCTTCGGGTGAAGGGCCAAGCCGCCTCCTGATGCTTTCCCCTTGAGACTGCGTGATCAATACAGTACAATAACTCCTCGGGCACCTGCCCGTGCATTGGCATCGTTCTTAGGCGCCTCACCCATCTAGTAAGGGCAGACACCGATAGCCAAGTCTTCGGTGCTATTGCACCCTTGTCACCAACTTGACACTGTCCTTGCATGGCGCAAGGTTTGGGATAACAATCATGGCTTCACCGTCTCCGGATCTGCCTCTGCCGTCCTCGGCTGTGTTCCGGCTACCTGTTGAAGTCACCAGCAACATCTTCAGCTACCTGCCCAACAGCGCACTCAAGAGCCTGCGTCTGGCATGCCGCTTCTCCGCATCGCGAGCTCCACTGCGTCTGACGCGTGCCTTCCTGTCGGCGAACCCTCGCAACCTCGACGTCTTCAACGCCATCGCCGCGCATGACGTGTATCGCAAACAGATCACCCACATCATCTGGGACGATGCCTTGCTGCTCGAGCGTGAGCGTGCCGCAATGAGCCTCGACCCCGACGATTATGTCGACCCAATGGATGCCAGAGAGGCCGAATGGGAAGAAGAGCAACTAGGCTGCCCTCCGTGGTTCAACCAGGAATGCGAGGAGAATCTCGCCAACTTGATCGCTCTCAGAGGCGACGACGTAGATGGGCCAGGCCACATACTGAGGGCGCAGCAAGTCGCTGATTTACTGTCTCCCCGCGACGCGTGGCGGTACTACCAAACGTTGCTGGAGCAGCAGCGAGACGTCCTCGCCTCCCAGGCTCATGCCCACGCCTTCGAGACCAACATCGGTCGCTTCCCTGCTCTGCGCAGCATCATCATTACACCCGCCGCCCATGGGCGTCTGTTCAATCCATTATACGAGACGCCCATGATCCGCAGCTTTCCCCGCGGGTTCAACTATCCTATCCCCAACTGGCTTGGTATCATCGATGGTGTGCCATCCGATGCGCCAGAATGGGACGTTGAGGGCGAACAGTGGCAAGGGTTCCGGGTTGTCATGCGCGTCCTGGCGCGCAATCGGCAGCAGCAGAACGTCAGCGAGATACGCATCGACGCCTACGAGCTCGAGTCCGGGCTCAACATGCGTGCTTTTGCCGGCCCGTCCGGTACTATGACTGATTTCGAGGCCGTAGTCACTCGCCCGGGCTTCAAGAACCTGCACCTCGATCTGCATGTTGATGTTGAGCAGTGCCAAGTCCTGCATAAGGGTCCTCTCGGTCGCGCTCTGGCAGGGGCTAATGGCAGCCATGGGCTTGAATGTCTTAGTCTTGGTATTAATGCACCGCTCCATTGCTCGTTCGACCGCGTCTATTACTATAGTCCTCTAAGCAGTCTCTTCCCTTTTCCCAGCTTATCTAACCTCCGGCATTTCGGTCTTTCCCGTTTCTACGTTAAAGAGAGCGAGCTGGTATCTCTTCTTGCTGAACTGCCCGAGACGCTGGAAAGCATCGACTTGAGCTTCTTGGGCTTCATAGAAGGAAGCTATCGGGGGATGCTGCTCCAACTACGAGATACACTAGGATGGAGGCACCGAAAACAGCGGCCTAAGATCAGTATTCGTCTCGATGAGGATCTCTACTATCCCGGACGAGCTATCTGGATCGACGACGAAGTTAACGAGTTTATTTACGGACAGGGAAACAACCCCTTCGGCGATGAACCTGCCTCCGGTCGCGATCAAGTACCGTATGGCATTGGTCTTGTTAGAGATGCTTTTGAGCCCGAACACGAGCGCCCGTGGGTGAGCCCGGGTACATTGATGCTTCTAGGTATCCATAAGGTCCCAGAAGGTTGGACATCGTATCATGTCAAGGTCTGGCACGGAAAGGAGTTGAAAGACATGCCCAACACTACAAGGTGGAGGCAGCAGATTCGGGCAGGGGATTGTGTTGGGAGTGAGGCTCTCAAGGAACTATGGCGTTGTCGTGCTTTTGATGACTTTACCCAGGAAGGGGAGCAATGAGATGCAATATCAAACATACGGCACGCAGTCTCTGTCGACTCATCCCAGTTTATTATTCCGTTTTTGGTTCTGTTATAACCCGCCGCCTTAACGTCCTCTAAAGCGCCGAGCTCTCCGTTTTGCCTTCCGTATACGGCGGCCGGGACAACCGTCGAGAAAACAGAAGCGGTCGAGGGCTCCGGGCGCCTTACGAAGCGGAAGTGGTAAAGGCCAAGCTTTATACCGCCGGTCTATACTTAGCGAAAAAGGCCAAGGAGAAAGGACCGAAGGTTATGGGAAACTCTGAACTCACTCGTAAGTGATTACCAACTATTCAACCAATGCATGGTTTACTGTCCGCCCGATCCAGCAAGGCACCAAGCATCAGCGGGCAGTATCGCTTCTCAAAAAGTTGGGCGATTCGCACATTAGTTTTTTTTGAATAAGCTGCACATTACTTTCTTAGCACCTGCAAACGGTCCGCCACAATTCCAATCTCCTCCTAAGACTTATTATTTCTTTCTATATAACTTAATAATATAACGGTTTCTAATAATGCTTTATGTATTATTTTAATCCTTATTAATTATAAATCAAAATTTTAAAGCCCGTTTAGCTTTGCAGTTTGTCTTTACGAAGTTACATATAAGTCAAGTATAAGATATAAAAGTAAGATGCAACTACAAAACAATAAAAAGGGTCGCTTTAAGTGATTTAAAAGGTTCAAACCTATAGCACACTTATATAACGCTTTACTTAACAGCAACAAAAAGAACAATTAAAATCTTAACGCCTAAATATCGGATTACAACATTTTGTTACGGTTTTTATCGCTTTAATTGAAGCAGTTAATGTATTAAAAAAAATATTATAATATTACGGTCTAGTTATTAGTAAATCTGTTTACGTATTGGCGTAAGGAGTCTGGGCGATTCCTATAGCTTCTATTACAACGCTACATATAATTGCGAAATTACTGCAAAAACAACGCGTTTTTTTAATGGGTTGAAGAGCGTGGTAAACGAGCCGTTAGAAATCTAGCGGGCGGTCGACAGGTATAAAAAAGCAATGTATCGGCTTATATATCTACTATTATCTAAAGTTGTTTCGGCGGCTAGCAGTCAGAGTTGTTAAACAGCTTAAAACTACGAAATATAAGTATTTTTGTGACAGCTTTATTCTTATATTGATAATTTTATTAGTAATAGTTAATTATTCTTTTAAAGTTTTAAGAAATTAATTCTTGATATAAATTAACTGTGTTATGACCCAAGGACTTGGCCCATTGCTAAACGGTCGGAGGATATGTGGACATTTTCGATAAAGGGTCTTGGTTTACGTAACCGGTTCGATAGGTTTAGTGGAGAAAAAAAGGCTTGGCGCTTCGAGCTAGTCGAGCAAGGGAAGTAATTCGACGGGCTTGACGGGCTCGACAAAATTTAATTATTATGGATGGATCGAACTAGTTCGAATATATTGAGCTAAGATAAATATATATACGTTTATTATTTTCATAACTTAAATAATATTAATTTGTAATAATAATTAATTATTTAAATTATTTACGGTTATTTATTATTACCAAACGTAATTATTTTTTTAATTATTACTTAAATTTTTACGATATTATTATTAATATAAACCGTACGATTAGGTTTAATAATTAATTAAACTTATAACCGTTATACGTTATAAGTTTTTATTTAATAATACCGTTAAACTTTAAATAATATTTAATATTATTATTATATTAATTAATACCGCGGATAACGTTATTTAATAATTCCAAAAAAAAGTTATCCGATTTAAAAATAAGGTTAAATAATTTAAAAATTAACTTAAAACCGAAATATCGATTATAACGATTGTTAAAATTAAAGCTAAAAAACCTAAACCTTATAATAAAAAAAAACGTTTAAATATTTTTTACTTAGGCCAAAACGTACTTTCGGTTTTTAAAATTAAAAGATCCGCTAAATTAAATTTTTGCTATAATAACCTACTTTACTGGAAACGCCGTAAATTGGTTTAAGCCTATTATACGAAATTATTTATTAATTAAAAAATCCGATAAAAAAAAATTTATTAAGAAAGTTTTTAAATATTATATTAATTTCGAAAACAAATTCCGAAATAATTTTATTAATCCGGACGAAAAACGAAACGTAACTTAAAAACTTTTTTAATTATAATAAAAAAAGTTTAATATTTAAATATGCTATAATATTTAAAAATTTAATTGCCAAAACCGGATACGGGAACGACAAAAATAATATTATAATCGATATATTTTATAAAAGATTAAAAAAAAAAGTTAAAAACGAATTAATTAAAAAAAACCGGACTATAAGTTTTAATAAGTATATTGCCGAGGCCGTAAAAATCGATAATTGATAATTTAAAAAACGATAAAAAAAAATATTTTATTCCGAAACCAGGTTATTTTAAAATTAATTAAAAAAAGAAACGTAATTCGTTTTTAATTTTTTACGGAACTTATCCAGAATTTATAAAGTTCAGAATTATTTAATTTAAAAAGGGCTTAATTACTTGTTATAACTGCGGAAAATAAGGATATATTATACGGCAATATAAAAGCTAAAAACAGTTACGATAATAAATTCCAGTTCCCGAAGGCTAGTACCGGAAGGAAACTAGCGATAAAAAGACGATTAATATAATTCGTATCCGAAATAATTATAACTTTTTACTAAAAATACGATAAAGGTTAAAGGAAGCTAAAAAATTATTTTAAATAGTAATTAAAAAAGTTATTTTTATTAAACTTACTTTTATAAAATGGTTTTAAAAGTATAAGGAATAAAAAGAACTTAAAGAATATAATTTATTTTCCTAGTTATAATAATAATAATAAAAAAATAATTAGGTAATATTTAACGTTTAGATTAAAAAATACCGAAAGTAAGATAAAAACTTATGCTTAGGAAAACCCGATCGGTATGGAAGGCTTTATGCCGTTAATTATAAACGATATTAATGCGAAATATATAAAGATTATAAAAAATATATCGTATAACGGATTATATAAATATGGTAATAAGGTTTTAATTTTAATAAATAAATAGGTAATAATCCGAGAAATTAAAAATGGTACCGATATTTATAAGAAATAATAATCCAGAACGAAATTAATTAATTAGCAACATTTAAAAGTTGGTTAAAAGGAAAGAATTATTTTATAAAAAACCCTTTTTATTACCATAATTAGTACGATTACTAAACGTAAGAAAAGTTAATTTAAAGGATAATGGAAAAATATTGCCAAAAAATAATTACGGATTTAGAATTTTAGTTAACGTTTACCGAAAACCTAATAAAATAACGCGTTTTTTAAGAAGAAATTTAATTATTTTCTTTTTACGGAAATAAAATTTTAAAACTAAAATATATTATTAAAAAGGTTTTTTAAAAGCAAATTACCTATTTAGAAGTTACGTTATGCCGATAAGATAAATATTTATAATAGTTACAAAAATTAAACGAATAATTTTTAAAACGAATTATAAGATTCGAAAATAGCTTAAAAAATTAACGCCATTTATAAAAAAGCTTTAGGCTGGCAAAAAAAATGGAGGTAAACAATAATATTTTAAAAAGGTTTTATACGTAATAAAAGCGGTAGGAAAAAAATTAATTATAATATAAGTATAAATTAAAAAGAAATGGTATACCGTAATAATGGATTGCGGAGTTATATAAGGAAATTATATCGCTTCGAAAATAATAAATAAGTTATAGTTATTATAGCGAAATAAGGAAAGTTTTTACGAAGTTAAAAATGCTGAAGGTTAAATATTTAATTACGATAACGGATGGGTTAAACGTAAAATTAATTACTTTAAAACTTTTGTCGAAAAAAAAAATAAATTATTAATTTCGATATTATTTTAATAAAGGATTACGATATAATTTTCGAATTATTATAATTAAAGTAATATAATTTAGTTATCGATTAAAAAATTAATTAAGTAAATTTCGTTTTATTTTTTATTAATACGTATAATATAAATAACGAAAAATTTTAATATTCGATTAATAAGGTTAACGAATATAAGTATAAAAATAAGATAAAAACTTTATTATTTAAAGGGATAAAATATGTAATAAGCAAAAGGTATATTAAAAGAATACGGTATATTATTGCAAACTTTAAAATACGATTTCGGTAAATAAATAACGATTTATTATTAAAGCTTAAAAAGTTACTAAAATGGATAGTTAAAGTATTATTAAAATATTATAAATATAAACGATTATTTTAAGAAAAATTTAAAACAAAATTATTATTTTATAGTAAATAAAATTACGAAATAATTTTTAAAGATAGTAAAATAATTATTTTTTACTTTATTTATAATTTAAACTAAATAAAATTAAAGGTATTATGCAATTATTTCGAAAATAAGTTAAAAAAAGGTTATATATAACGTTTTAAGTTATTAAGAAGATATTTAATATTTTTTGTATTAAGAAAGAATAAAAAATTACGATTCGTTATCGATTATAAATAAATTAACGATATTACCGTTAAAAATAAAACTTTATTATTATTAATTACCGAAATAAAGAATCGTTTATACGGAGTTTAATAATTTATATCTTTAAACCTAAAAAAAAGGTATAATTAAATACGAATTAAGTTAGGTAACGAATAAAAAATAGCTTTTAGGATTAAATACGGATTTTTTAAATATTTTGTTATACCTTTTAAACTTACGAACGTACCGGTAATTTTTTAGCGAATAATTAATTACGTATTACGAAAATATTTGGATATTTTTGTTATATATTATTTCGATGATATCCTAATTTATTCGAAAACCAAAAAAAAGCATATAAAATATGTTTATAAAGTTTTATAAGTTTTATAAAATACTAATTTTTTGGTTAACGCCGAAAAGAGCACTTTTTATATATAAAAAGTAAAATATCTAAAATATATTATTACCTTTAAATATATTAAAATGGATTTTAAAAAGTTTATAGTAATTAAAAAATGGGCATAATTTATTAACGTTAAAAAGATATAAGTATTTTTTAAATTCGTTAATTATTATAAAAGATTTATACGTAATTTTAATAAAATAATTATGTTATTAACGAAGTTTATTAAAAAAAAAAGTAATTCGAATAAATATTAAAAAAATAAAAAGCTTTTTAATAAATTAAAAAAGCC